>CATKHJ010384436.1:0-11516 GCA_949750685.1 Vernicia montana | reverse complement strand
CTTGGGGGTTACTCTGTCCATATTTTCATTTTGTCATTTTGATTATGTCACAATGAATATGTATCTCCAAGAGTCAAAGTCTAGAGTTCCATGGTTATTGTGATATTGTATATGATGGTTGAATTATGTTTATTCAATTTGAGATTGTAATATATGGCCTATTACCTTATAGTATTTATTGGAATTCCTTTGATGAATGGATGATGTGGATTGTTATAGTAATGTGTTGGGGTTCTGATCTGGGAATCGTATTGTTTATGCATGATTGGTTATAGATGTAGTATTGGGTTCTATGGGTTTTCGGTGGCCTTATGCCTACCCATGCCCTAGGACCGTCGCGGCTCATTAGTCGGGTCGGGTCATGACAGAATCCAAATTGAGGATTGATGGAATTGCTATAAAGCAAACAATGTGAATTGAAAAACATTCTTCTAGGCCAATTGGCCAGAATTTGAAAATTAAATATAAATGTGCTTCACTTTGTTATATGTGCAAATATGTATTATTGTATGCGTATTGACTTATATTCATATTAGAAAATTGATATGTCTTAGATATAGATGAAATAGTATTGAAATTAAGAATAGAATAAGTAAGTTGGCAAGGTATTAATGATCTTTGATTAGATGATATAAAAGGTTTCGATATAGAACCTAAAAGAAAAAGATAAGATATTCCGGAGACTGAGAAGCATTATATTCAACTATATTAAGAGCTTGTGTTAGGAGCTAAGGAAGTCAATGTGAGTACTTTGAAAACCTTATATTTCTTTAATGAAACAATATGTTTGAGAAAATCCTTTCAATGAGGCCTTCGGCCTATTTAATGTTATTTGAATCCCTTCAATGAGGCCTTCGGCCTACTTACTGCTAATTGAATATGAGTACTAAAAATGTACTCAAATCAAACATTTTAAAAGAGCTTACCTTCTACATAACAATCTCCTCATTGTAATGAATCCTTTCCTGAGCTAATGTCTCTCACTTGATAACTTAGTGTACCCTAATTGATAAACCATTCTCATAACTATATTCCTTTGAAAACCCAGTTGACCTATTCATGTGAATTCTAATGTTCCTACAATTAATAATAGTTCATTTAATCGTATATGATTCATTACTGTGTATTGTTGATTCATTATATCAAAATGCTTGCATACTTGATCTAAAGTGATCTTACTGTATAATTGAAAGTAGAAATCACCATCTGATGTGGGGTAACACATCAGTCATATGCTCATGGTTAAGCCTGTGGGTAGGGCCAGCATACCAACCCTAGCTAGGAAGAGGGGTCCTAGCCCTGAGATCTAATCAATCTCGTGCTACTAATATTGTATGAGTGAGCAAGGCATTAGCCGCCACTCCAGTTATTTACATGAGGGTGAGCAAGGCATTAGCTGCTGCTCCAGTTATTTACACGTAGGAAGCATACCACTTCCAAGAATTTTGATTTCTGCTAAAATTGTAATATTGAACTCCAACAGTTATTGACTGTTGCGAAACTGTTCCTCCCTACCGATACAATGAAACCTTGATAATTTTATTGTTAAACATGTACTCATACACTAGTTCATATTTATTTGTAAAGTACTCACTGAGCTTCTCTCACACCCCCATAGTGTATTGTTTCAGGTCCAGTAGTAGACTCGGCAAGTGGATCTCAAGTATCGATCTCCGCTTAGGATTACATCGCTGAATGTAAGATGATTAAGACTAAGTTCTTTGGGTCCTCTTATTTAGTGTTTCATGGATGATTATGGTTATGGTACTTTAGTAATTGAGTAAATTGGATACTTTATATTGATCAGGAAATTGTAATGTAATATGTTATAACGGATTATAGAAATTAATATTTGATACAGTAATATGTGATTGATGATGAGAAACATCATTAAATGAATAGTATACATTTGGTATATATGAGATATCTGATACTGTTTATACAGGTTAAGAATCCAGGAATCATAAGTAATGTGTTATAAGTGTATTATAATATGGAATAAGGGGTTCTACAGGTTGTTGGTACCTTTATGGTTACCCCAGCCCTAGGACCGTCACACTTCCGAAGGTGGGGTGTGACACTCCACCTCATGATGTAATCAGAAAAAGTCTCTCCGAAGTTCTTCCTAGTAGTCTCCAAATAACTGAAGGTCACCTCAAGAAATGTGTTATAACCATACTGAGCTATGAAGCTCTCAGATAACAAGTTCCAATCTTCTTATTTGCTCTTATCCAGGTTGTAATACCACTTAACTACAACCTCATCCAAAGAAGTCGGGAAGAGTTGCAAGATTTGTTGCTCAGTTGTACCAATCATGCTCATCAAAGTGGCATACATTTCAAGTGAATATTTGGATCACCTATCCCAATGAATTTTTTCATGTCTAGAACTTTGAACTGGCTTGGAAACTTATTTGCTTCATCTATAGTCAAAGCACTAAGAGTTTCAATATTGTCAAAACCCTTACCCTTCAGCAGTTTTTCAATGTGATTCATCTAACTCTTTAACTCCTCATTCTCTTTTAAGGCCCTGTTCTATTCATTATGGAGACAATCTTCCATATCAAGAAACACATTGTCGACATTTTGATTCCTATCACCTTGGCTTGGAGCACCAACAGGTTGCCTATTAATAGCAGCAGCAGCAGCCCTAGCAACATTAGGCTAATTTTTATGGTTAGCAGGTACGGAAAAGCGCTCATTCAAGATCTGGGTGAGCTGATCCCTAATCATCGGTTCCATATTAGCTTCTATAACCCGTCTGATAGTAGTTTCCAATTTTTCTATCATTTCAACAAGATTTTTGGTTTCCAACTATGGTGCAGGGGTATCAACTGAATATTCTGACTCTGTATCTAACTGTTCTAGGGTACCAAGTGGTGTATCTTCTGTAACCAGCAAATTCTGTCTCCGAACCACTAACTTTTGACTTGCAATTGATTATGGTCTAGGTGAAGTACGGCGCACTAGTCTGCCCCCAGACCGCTTCTAGGAAGCACTACCTCTTTTCTTTCTTGGAGATATGATTGTAGAAGACCTGAATCAGCTCTTGTGTTCATGATACGTGGGATGCATGAAATGTCATTATGAATGAAAAATGCATGAAAATGCCTAATGTGTAGCTTTACTTCCATTAGATAAGGTTCTTGTGATATCTCTGGGCTTCATTCCAACCTGCTTTAGTTTCAAGTAATTCCATTTCCAAGTTTAATATTCTCTTTACCTCTAACTTTTGCCTAAAGAACTTGAAGAGTAGTTTTTTAGCGAGGTTTTATTTTTCTTTTGTTCTTTTTGTTCTAACTTTTGCCTAAGTCGCCCTTTCGGATTTTCAACTTAGCCAGCTTTTCTTTCTTTTTTGGATTTTCTATTTTTCATGCATACTTGACAAAGAGAATAAACTAAAAAATGAATGCTTTTATTAGTCAAACTTGGAAGGACAACTCCTTTCACTTATTACAATGGAATTGAAAATGAACTTGAAACTAAGAACTAAAAGTGGAATTCGCAATCCAAGCAAATGAAGCCCTCCTTAGTTTCCATGTGATGGCGGTGGGGACAAATGAAAGGCAGCTGTCTCTGAAGTTCTTCTACTTGGGCCTTCGTTCACTTGGCTTCCCGAAGTATTTTCTCCACGATGACTCTAGCCTTTTTCCTATATTTCAAATCCCTTTCTAGCTCAACATCAACTTTGTCGACTATAGTGGCCACCTCGTAGCTCAATTCATCAATAGTCATGTCAGCATAGGGTCTTTACTTTCATCCTTGAAATGACAGGCCATGCTTTCTTCATCAGATTGGCAGGGCTTCTTTTCATTAGGTGATGTCATGTCTGATCAAAATAAAACTACTCTTAGATGGCTTCAAAACAAAAGTTAGCATGATGTCATGATTATTGACCTATATGATGCATGAATGAATTTACACATAGCTAGCAAACACATACACAAGTAGCGGAAAGTAAACCTTCCAACCTTATTCCTCCCACACATGTGGTCAAGTCATTCTTTCCTAGGATTTTGTTTTTGGCTTAAGTGATCCAACAGGCGAACCACAAGCCCATATTATGCATAACTCTTAAATTAAAACAGGCATAGTGCAGATCAATTTGTGGCCCAAGCCCATTGGGTTTTCCACTGTTAAATCCAATAAGGATATTTGGGCTTGGGCTCATACATGCATAAAACACGTTTGGATAGTCCTAGGGGAAACTTCTAAGTTATTACATAGGTTTACTCTAAGGCTTACGGCTTCGACTCCCACAAGCAAGAAATCAAGGGCTCATACTTTCCCATAAGGTACGATAATATACTCACCTAAAAGGCTCATACTCCCATGTATGGTACTTATATACTCGCCACAAGAATATTTTTATACCCTAAGGTACAGGCTTGAGAGTGGTAACAATGATTAGGGACTCCAGAGGTCGAGTGAAGCAAAGGAATCCCTTCCTCAATATTACCGAGGGTTCTAGGCTCCCACCCAAGGGGTTGCAAGTGTGCAAAGTATCGTGATGCAAGCCCAACTAACATAAATCGAATTTGCATTAAAAAAACCAAAACCAAAATCAACTTCTCAAATCCACAGTAGAGTCGCTACTATCGTGACCAAATTTCTGGCTCCAGATGGATAGACTCTACACTACTTTCCAATAGAATATTGGGGGATAAACGCAATGGGTTGGGACCCAAGACGGAGAACAAGAGTCTCCACCTAGTCTTCAAAAACTAGGAAAAGAGGGGTGACTAGATTCCTTGCTTATTACCTAACCATCCAAATCAGAGATTATGGGTAAAGAAATTAGGTACGGTCCTAGGAAGGTGTTAGGTACTCAGACCGCCCAGGTGTGAGGCTGGCTTCCACTGTTTGGTCTCGTTAATGCATGCTTTCATTAAGTCATTTGGGCCATATTTAACATGATAGGTATATCACATCATTGATCAATCCATTACATATGGTGCGTTATTTAACACATCAACATGCCTTCAAATAATTAGCCATTTTTAGTACTATGGATTTACCGAATTATCATGCCTTAGTCTTTTGGTGGGTTTCTATCATGTTGTCATGCCGTCCTAGTTCATTTGGAACCTAAACATACCATGTTGTTACTAATTTTATTTAGCAAATCATCATGCCTTGCAAGGAGCACGTTGAATAATAAAAAGCGCACTTCAACACAACCTAATCATGCTTACTAGTGGATTAATTCCAATTATTTGCCCTAGGTTTCAACATGCAATTCTAAACATTTGATTCATTTTAATTCAGGTTACATGCATAAAAATCTTTAATTACCAAGTTGTATATGTGTAACCAATCATTTAAATCCTAAATCTAAATTAAACTACGATTAAAGGGAGGGAGAAATTAAATGACCAAATTACAACCCTTTGCAAAATAATTAAAAATAAAAATAAACCCAGCTACTAACCTAAACTAAGGGTCCTAAAACTACCCTGGAAACCCTAGAAAAATATACAAAATTAAAGCAATAATCCAGAAACCCTTCAACTTGTTGGAAAGTGTTAAAGACACGTAGGGGGCCATGCGTCTATCCCAGGGACACAAAAGCCCCTTGCTTCCACTCCTGGGATTGTATTGGCTATGTTCTTTGTCGATCCTGCTTCTAATTGTACCTCTAGGTGATTTTTGGTTCATTTAGAGACCTCCAAACAATATGTCATTGACGAAATACTGAAAAGCTAACAGCAAACTCAAAAGGTGGGGTTAAATCACATCAAACAAAAAGAAAATGCAGGTATGGTGAAGAGCATGAAGAACAGGAATGCATGGGGGGTTATGCATCCCTGGCATGGATGCACAAGGCCCCCTACATCCCTGTCATGGACGTATGGTAGAGTGTGCGTCCCTTACCTTTTGGGTAGTAGGGCTAAGGTCTGTTTTCATGCAATCTTCAGCTATATATGACATGAATGCATAGTTTTTCACATATAAACAAGGATGGGTGCACGTATGAACAATGATTAACAATAAACATGCTTAAAAACAAAATCTAATTGTAGAATTAAATTAAATGCATATTTATGGACAATTTCCTTTAAATAGTTAGAAACCGGTTCTAATCATTCGTTGGAAGTCTTAAACAAGAATCAGGTGCAAACAGATATTTAAACTAAGATCCTAACATATATTAACATAAACAGAAACAAAGAACAAACATGAACATGATATGTACATGAACAAAATGTATAAGAACAATTAAAATAAGGCAAATAAACCATAAATCTGCCTCATAGTTCCCTATCCCTAGGCTCTATCAGGCCATTTAAGGCCTGATTGCAATGGGAATCACTGGGATGGGTAGGGGTTCAGCCCTTAGGCGACCATAAACAACAGAATTGTATCTTGTTCTTAATCCTTCAAGGATTGATTCACCTAATTCTAAAAAGTTTGTGTTTGTTTGAGTGTTTGTGTTCCAATCCTAGGTCCAGAGAATGCAGAGCCAGCTTCCAAAAGGTTCTCCTTTTTTGCCAAAGTGAAAGTCCCAAAAAAAAAAAAGTCCCTGCAAAGAATTATCTTTTGGGTTTTTATATTTTTTTATTTAATTCCTTTTTCAATTAATTCAAATCCTTTGAAAATGATTTTTTAGCTTATAAAATCCCCTCCAGCCAGCCCTTATCCTATCTGTTGGGATTGGGCAAACCAGATGAGGGACGCATGAAGGGCCATGCATTCCTAGCCCGTGCGTCCCCTAGTCTATGTGGTAGCCCAAATTTGGGGCCCACAAGCCCGGGGACCAAAATGTAATTTCTAAACTTTCAAGAACTAAATTTTAATTTTTCAAAAAAAACCTAAAATCAAGGTTTTTATGCAATTAAACATAAAATCACGTGAATTTTAAGAATCCATTGAAAATTTTGAATTAAAACTCAAAAACCCTCCCTAACAAACCAAAACCTAGAATCAGTGAATCAAATCCAAAAAGAACCATCTGATTCCTCATCATCAGGCTCCAGTGTCAAAAATTAAGCGTTCACAGTTATGTATGCTCCCTCATATCACATGTAAATTATAAGGCTGATCAAGTCTTACAGCTAGTGCAATACCCCAACATTATGCTAGGAAGACTTGTGTAGGTTATAAGCACTAAGTGGCATGAAAGATGCCTAAAGTGAAAATCATTGTATTAATTAGATTCATTGATAGGTATATGAGTATATAATGGAAAATAAGTGTAATGCTTTGGAGATTAAATCTTAAAACGTAATAGTTAGACTTTTCCCTAATTTAGGATTATGTGAGATCATTAAGTGATTAGTGATAGCAAGTGTAACAAGTAAATTATAGTCATATTGAAATGATTAAAGGTAAATAAAGTGCATTAGGACTTAATTGAATAGTAAAAAGTACTTGAAATAGAATGAAGTTGAAATTGAGGACTAAAAAGGAAATTATGAGATAATAGAGAGATGATTGACTTAGTTGACTTTAAAAAAAAAAAAAAACAATAGGAGTTTGACTCATTTCTCATTTCTATTGGTCATAAAAAATCTCTCAAAGCTTCTACACTTCTCTCTATCTTTCTCTATTTCTTCAATCAATTTATTTAAGACATGTTAGAAAAAGGTTTAAGCTAGGAAAGAAGAAGGGAGAGCTGGCCAAGTCCTTAGAGGAGGAGAAATCAAATTCCAAAGAGCAATCTGAGGAACACCAAAAAGGTGAAGTTCAAGAGGGTGAGGATCACGGGCCATACTATTGTTCTATTGTTTAAGTTAAGCTAAAGGAGGTCAAGGTGAGTGAAAAATGTATTACTATATTGTGACTTGAAATTATTATTGATGTTTTTAATAAAATACTTTATGAGTTATTTGAAATCTTTTTAAAAATCTATGTGTTATTAAAGTTCCTTATAAGTTTACGAGTATTGTAATTTGTATCATGAGATTATTTGATATTTACAGTATCTATTATGAGATTATTGTGATATTGAAGTTTTTAGTGAACAGAAATTCCCTTGACTGATGAGGGGCTAATCATCATATTGTGTGCACATTGTACCTATGGATGGGGTATAACATCCAAACTCTAGCTGGGAAGAGTGTAATGTCCTAGCCATGGGACCTGATCAGTCTCATGTTATCACGAGCTATCACAAGCAATATCACGAGATTACGAGCAAATTTATGTTCTAAGTTTTTAAATAGTTATGAGTTATGTATTACTTTCTCATTATATGAGTTTTGTAATACTAGATTACAAGTAACTTTCTATCTTAAATTTTTATATGATTATGTTATTTGCTCATTTTATACGAGTTTTATGTATATCACTAGATCACGAGTCAATCTTTATTTTAAATCTCTATATAATTATATGAATTTCTATTTTTCCACAAGTTATATGTATGTTATGAATTACTAGATCACGAGTTACTTTATGTTTAAAATCATTTAATGATTTTTTCATAAACTATAAGTATTTTATAACATTTAATGATTATCCTACTATTTTTAAATATTTTCTTTACTCACTGAGTTTTTCCCCAAAAGCTCACCCCCTTCACTCACCAGTGCGTACAGGTAAGCAGTGAATCAGTGGTTTAAAGCTAAGGAGAAGAAAGCGATAAGATACTCAAAGTTGACACCTCAAGTTCACTATCTTCACTTGAGGCCTTAGTCAAATAATGATATTTTTCTATGTATAAGTCTAAGTACTAAAGAGTATTTTTAGAGCTCCATGGGTGTAAAATGAATTTTTGGATAGTGTTATATGTATAAAAGAATTATGTAATGAATTTATATCAACTGATATATGGAATGGAATAGATTGAATGTAAGTTGTGTATTGTGATATCGATTGATTATAGTGAGGATATAAGATGGTATTGGAAGTGTTATTAGTTTGCAGGTTGAGATCTTGGGCAGTAATTGCATGAAACCATATGAATTCTTAGTGCTCATAGGTTCTATGGGTAGTTGGTGCCCTTATGGCTACCCATGCCCTAGGACAATCGCGACTCTCAAAGTGGGTCGTGACAGCTAGGACCATCAAACCCCTCCTAGCTGAAATTCGGATATGCTCACCCTATTTGTTGGCTTTACCATGTGCACAAGGTATGATGTGTCACCCCACATCAGTCGAGAATTTTTGCTTAACAAATGGAATCTTATTTCTCAAGTATCACATGTAACATTTAGAACATATGAATCACATTCATAAATTTATCAATGTCAATATACAATTCAATTTGAACTTTGATATCTTGTGAATTCAAGGATTTAATTATCCAAAGAAAGAAGGATTCTCAATAGTTGACAAATGGAAGTAACAACATATACAAAGGTTAAGAATAGTAATAGAAATTCTATAACATATACCTTTAGGTATTCAATAAATCATGATGGATCAACTATTTAAGTTGAAGACATGTGAAAGGTTAAGTTGGCTGAATGGCATTCCAAGAGTAACCCTAGCTTAGCACGTCAATAAGATGTATCAAGATATCATTTATCGATTAACAAAGGCTCATGAACAAGTAGAGCTAGGGTTTCTAAAAAATGCATAGGGTTTAACTATAATTTCGATGGATTTGGATTTCATATGAGATGATATGGTATGGCAATTTCAATGTACATAGTATATCATAACACTATTTACTCACCTTGGTTCCTAAGCTCCCTACACTTAGTACAAACATAATGGATGTTCTTCAACCTTCTGATTTCCTTCCTTATCGTGGTTTCCTTTATGCTCTACAACCAATCATTACATTTCATGTCACACATTACTCATTAGCACTTAAAGAATCAAAGTAATATAATCTTACTCTAGTTCCCCAATACTAAACCCTAACAACCCTAACTTATAAACTTATCCTTATATAATTCTATTAGCAATCAATCAATTCAATTGTAACACATAAAGATCACCTTATGAATACATTCAATTTAATTTAAAGAAGCATATACACATATATCCCCTAATGGCCGAATGGCCTAGGGTTAGGTTTTTACAATTTATGTTCTCAATCTTGGTTTCAATCTTTCATTTGATCAATGAACAACTCATACACATGGTCAAACAATTTTTAAATTCAAAACCCTAATTTCATTAAAGTGGTTGAATTCCTTCAATAGTCAAACTCTAATTCAATTTCAAACCAATCCTTAATTGAACACAAAACCCATCACATATACTTTAAAATTTTGAAATCCAAATTTCTTATGGTGGCTGAACCACCTCACAAGCAATTCCTTTAACAAAAGTTTCATCTATAAAAACCAAATCGGTACCCAACATTTTCATACTCATATATACATGATTCTTTTATCAATAAAATTTTAAACAAACTATTATGAAATCCCTAGTGTTGGCCGAACTATAACAAGGGCAAAACCCTAATGATTCTTCAATTAATCTTCAATCCAAGGCAAGATTTATCACATATATATATATATTCATAGGTTCAATTACTCATTTGAATCATCAAAACAACATTTCCACTTCAAAATCATCACATGGCTGAATCATCACAATAAGAACCCTAATTTTCATTTCACATCAACACTTGGTCTTTAGATGGATAAGTCATCACAATCAAGCATATTCAAGTCCATTTCATTAAGATTTGAAACAAACAAATATTTTCCCCAAATTCATAATGGTGGCCGAATCATATAAAAAGAGGAAGAAAAAAATTTTCATGGATATAAGGCAAGGAATTCAAATAATCATTCTTAAATCATCAAATGGAAGAGATTAGATAAGGAAATTATCTTAAAATCTCATATTCTTTTTTTAAAGAGAGTTGGCCGAATGGGAAAGATAAAGAGAGGAGAAAGTTTTGTGTTTGTAAAGAGAGAAAGTGATAAGAAGAAAATGATACAAATGGTGAAAGAAATTTAAAGGAATTATCAATTTACTTACTAAAAATATGTGGCTAGGATTTGTTTGATTTATCTAGAAATTTTGAGTGGACATAGATATTTTCTTTGTAAAAGATGATGAAGGAAATGATCATATAAAACAAAGTATTGATACCCATCACCATCATCATCCATTCGGCTAGGAGAGGGGGTGGGACTCACTCTCCATTATCTTCTTTTCTTTGTTATTTCTTATTCCAATTTCACAATTTTCTTATATTTGCTATATATCATTATAACTTTTCATGTTCATTTCTCTATGTACTTAATATTAATTAATTTCAATGTCAATTATTTATCAAACCATTTCCAAAGCATTCATACCTTCATAATTACATGGCATACAATAACAAGAGGACATCAAGTTAAGAAATTCATCCTTAAAGTTAATTGGGGTTCGGCCTTAAAGGAAGGGTGGAGCCAATCGCAGCGAAAGCGAGGCGGTGGGGTAAAATTTCAAACATTTTAAAATTTCACTTCACCCATTATTGGTCCAAACTTGATTCAAGCAATCAATTTAATTTGTGTGTAAAACACATATGCAATAAAAGAAGAAGGAAGAGTAATCTCATTACCTCTTGTAGGTTCCTTCATTCTTTGACAAAGAGCTCCCCAAGTGTGAAGCCTCTAG
>CATKHJ010384211.1:0-12641 GCA_949750685.1 Vernicia montana | reverse complement strand
AAAGGAAAACAAACCCATCTTATGCATTTGCAGCAAGATGTGAATTTTCAGAAAATTCAAAACCAACTTCAAAACAATTTAATTAAAGAAAAAATATTTTCCTTTCAAAATCAAATTGAAAAAGAAATTTGTTCTGATCTTCCAAATGCTTTTTGGAGTAGAAAACAATACATGGTTGATCTGCCCTATGAAAAAGATTTTGATGAAAGACAAATTCCAACCAAAGCCAGACTAATCCAAATGAATGAAACCCTAGAAAAATATTGTGGGGAAGAAATTCAGGATCTCGAGTCTAAAGGTTTAATTTCAAAATTCAGATCATCATGGTCTTGTGCAGCTTTCTATGTTAACAAAAACAGTGAAATAGAAAGATGAACTCTCAGATTAGTGATCAACTATAAACCTTTAAACAAAGCTTTAAAATGGATCAAATATCCTATTCCAAATAAAAAATATTTACTTCAAAAGCTTCATTCTGCCTTCATTTTTTCAAAATTCGATATGAAGTCAGGATTATGGCAAATTCAAATCCATCCAAAGGATCGTTATAAAGCTGCTTTTACTGTTCCTTTTGGTCAATATGAGTGGAATGTCATGCCTTTTGGTTTAAAAAATGCTCCCTCAGAATTTCAAAAAATTATGAATGACATTTTCAATCCTTATTCAAAATTCTGCATTGTTTATATTGATGATGTTCTTATTTTTTCAAACTCTATTGATCAACATTTCAAACATCTGTATGTTTTTTTCCAAGTTGCTAGGAAAAATGGTCTTATAGGTTCAAAAACAAAAATATTCCTATTTCAAACTCGTGTTAGGTTTCTGGGTCATTACATCACTCAAGGTACCATAACACCAATTGAAAGATCCCTTATATTTGCATTTAAATTTTCTGATAAAATTTTAGATAAAACTCAATTGCAAAGTTTCCTTGGAAGTTTGAATTATGTTTTAGATTTCTGTCCAAACATTAACCATCTAGCAAAACCATTGCATGATAGGTTAAAAAAGAATCTAGTACCATGGCCAGACCAACATACTAGGATTGTTCAAATAATAAAAAAACAGGTTTCAGAAATCTCATGTCTTCATATAGCTGATCCTTTAGTTCCAAAAATAGTGAAGACAGATGCATCAGATATAGGTTATGGTGGTATTTTGAAACAATTTAAAAATGGGAGGGAATACATAGTCCAATATACATCAGCACATTGAAATTATTGTCAGAAAAATTATTTCACAATTAAAAAAGAAATTCTTTTAATTGTATTGTGCATTTCAAAATTTCAAAGTGATATTTTAAATTAAAAATTTCTTTTGAGAATTGACTGTAAATCAGCAAAAGAAGTTTTGCAAAAAGATGTTCAAAACATAACTTCAAAACAGATTTTTGCCATATAGTAAGCTATTATTTCTATATTTGATTTTGATATTGAATATATAAAGGGACATACAAACTCAATTTTGGATTTTCTAACCCGTGAATTTCTTCAAAACATGACCTAATGCCTAGAAAGTCCAAAGACAAAGGCAAAACCCAAAAATCAAATTCAAACCAAGATAAGGATGAAACCCTTGCCCAAACTTCTTCAAAAACAACCACTTCAAACATAAAAACTTTATCAGTCCAACCAGTAACATCTTGAATGGATATGGTTTTAGAATAAGGGAAAAAAGAGGCCCAATCCTCACAAAAACAAGCCCAAATTCAAACATGGGTTGAATAATTGACCCAATCACCAGAATTCCTTCTGGCCATTCAAAACATATCACAGGCTTCCCAAACCTCCTCTTCAAAGGCTACTCCAGCCACATCTTCCTCAAAAGAAGACAAGATAAAGTTTATATTACCATTTCAAAATCAGAGATGAAATTTTCCTCTCAAAACTCATCTCAAAATTTTTCAAAACAAAATTCTCAAATTGTTTTATCTCAGAACAAACAATTTTTGAAAATAAATGAATATCTTGAAAAACAACATTTTCAAACATATTGACTATGGAGGAAGGATTTTATACTAAAAAACCCTCCAAAGCAATTTCAAAATTTTTTCATAAAAGATGGTTCTTCAAACTATGGGATAAAACCAAATCCCAATCTTTTTACCAAGCCATTCTGGAAACTACCGGTTCAGCCAAATTCAAATATTTCAAAAAATATCCAAACCACCCTAATTCATCCTACTCCACATGTACAATTCAAAAAATCATCCACCCTACTGATTGGGGAACTGACTTGAACAATCTCAAACCTTTCCAAGCAGACCTTCAAACCATAATAAACCATTGTCAATGTTTCAATGATTGGGACTACCAACAAGCATAGTTTAATTCTTTGTATTCAAAACGAAGGAAATAGTCACTCCTAGCTATTTTACTGTGATAAAAATTTTAAAACTTTCAAATTACCCTACTGGTTCATTCAATGGTAGAATTATTATGGGAACATCCCTGAAACCTTAATTCCTGATGTTCAACCCTGCTATAAACTTTTCAAAAATAATTTCAAACCAACACCTACAGAAAGGAGATTCCATCCCTTTCTCATCTTTTGTTCAAAATTTTTCCTTCCTTGAGATGTGTCTGGTATTTTCATTACAATCATACACAGGATGGACAATGTGTTCTCATTAGAAGATTTAAAGTCAAATGGTGGGATGCTTTCAACAATAAAATTTTAAAAATCTCAATTCAAAATTGGCTAGTTAAGAATAACTTCCTTCAATACCCAAAAGAGACAACAACTTTTCTGGCACAGAAGTTATTTGTTCTTCTAAAACTTGCATCAATAAAATCAGAGAATGATTTCTACCAGATTGTCCAGCAATTCCTAGAAAACAAATCAACCTCTTCAAAACCAAATTTTTTAAAGGCGGCCTCTTCATCCAGTTCAAGCTCTTCAGAGCCTATTATAAACTTGGGAGATGAAAATGAAGATAACTGTTTTGGCATCTTCCCGCCAATCAGAAGATAAAAATTTTAAAATTTAAATTCTTATATAAGTATTTGTATATTCTATATATTTTTATGTATTGTATATTTTTAATTTTCTACCACCAGTAAAAAGGTATAATTATAAAATAAAAAAAATAAAAAAAAGAGTAAAAAAGTAAAAGAATATATTTTCTTTTTTTACTGTATTTTTCTTTGCCGATAGTGTAATCCATCAGTGATCCCTGCCGACACCTCAAAACCACAATATCAGCATGTGAAGTTTGTAAAGTCAAAAAGACTACAGTACCCCCAACATATGATCTGATGATGATTTCTCCAGCTGGCCCGTCAATCAAGGAAAAGTAGCTGAAGAATTTCAAAACTGCCACTTAATGCTCTCCTATAAATGGCAGCAACATTTTCATTCCAGACGGCAATTTTTTTGGAAATTAGAGAATAGGAAGCTCATGTACTGAGCATTTTATTTTCTTGTAATCTGTATTCTCAAAAAACCTTCTGTTCAAACGAAATCCATATTTCCAAGCTTTGTATCTTTATAATTTACAGAAAAATAATTTTGTAAATTATAATTTCAAATATTTATAAAGGTACATTTCAATTATCTTCAAACATTAAATTTTTTATATTTTAATTTTGTTAAGTAGCAGAAGCACGCTCTGTGAATTACCTTTTTGCTGGTAAGGATCCTTGGACATCAGAAACTGCGGAATTTCTTTCTTTCTTCATTTATTGTGTTTTGTTTATTTTCTGTTCATATTCATCATTTGTGCGTAATCTGTTTTGAAGCTATATTTTGAACATCTTTTTGCAAAACTTTTTTTGCTGATTTATAGTCAATTCTCAAAAGAAATTTTTTATTTAAAAATTACTTTGAAATTTTGAAATGCACAATACAATTGAAAAAATTTATTTTTTAATTGTGGAATAATTTTTCTGACAATCATTCTAATGTGCTGATGTATATTGGACTATGCATTCTACCCATTTTGAAATTGTTTCAAAATACCACCATAACCTATATCTGATGCATCTGTCTTCACTATTTTTGGAGCTAAAGGATTAGCTATATGAAGACATGGGATTTCTGAAACCTATTTTTTTTTTATTATTATTTGAATAATCCTAGTATGTTGGTCTGACCATGGTACTAGATTCTTTTTTTAACCTATCATGCAATGGTTTTGCTAGACGGTTAATGTTTGGACAGAAATCTAAAACATAATTCAGACTTCCAAGGAACCTTTGCAGTTGAGTTTTATCTAAAATTTTATCAGGAAATTTAGATGCAAATGCAAAGGATCTTTCAATTGGTGTTATGGTACCTTGAGTGATGTAATGACCCAGAAACCTAACACGAGTTTGAAATAGGAATATTTTTGTTTTTGAACCTATAAGACCATTTTTCCTAGCAACTTGGAAAAAAACATGCAGATGTTTGAAATGTTGATCAATAGAGTTTGAAAAAATAAGAACATCATCAATATAAACAATGCAGAATTTTGAATAAGGATTGAAAATGTCATTCATAATTCTTTGAAATTCTGAGGGAGCATTTTTCAAACCAAAAGGCATGACATTCCACTCATATTGACCAAAAGGAATAGTAAAAGCAGTTTTATAACGATTCTTTGAATGAATTTGCATTTGCCAGAATCCTGATTTCATATTGAATTTTGAAAAAATGAAGGCAGAATAAAGCTTTTAAAGTAAATGTTTTTTGTTTGGAATAGGATATTTGATCCATTTTAAAGCTTTGTTTAAAGGTTTATAGTTGATCACTAATCTGGGAGTTCATCTTTCTATTTCACTGTTTTTGTTAACATAGAAAGCTGCACAAGACCATGGTAATCTGGATTTTGAAATTAAACCTTTAGACTCGAGATCCTGAATTTCTTCCCTACAATGTTTTTCTAGGGTTTCATTCATTTGGATTGGTCTGGCTTTGGTTAGAATTTGTCTTTCATCAAAATCTTTTTCATAGGGCAAATCAATTATGTGTTGTTTTCTGCTTCAAAAAGCATTTGAAGGATCAGAACAAATTTCTTTTTCAATTTGATTTTGAAAGGTAGATATTTTTTCTTTAATCAAATTGTTTTGAAGTTGGTTTTGAATTCTCTGAAAATTCACATCTTGCTGCAAATGCATAAGATGGGTTTGTTTTCCTTTTATCAAAGCATTTATCTCAAAATTATAAATAGAATGGACTTTTATAAGATTGAGATTTCTTTTCTTTGGTTTTTCGATAAATGGAAAAACAATTTTTGAATTTTTCATTTTGAAAATGATACCATCATCAGTAATAGTATAGGGAGTAATTAAATTAATAAAAAAAGTTCCCAAAATAACCATTTGATGAAGATTTTTTGCAAGAATAAAAATAATTTTTAATGCAATATTCTTATTGACCACTGAAGCTTCAGTTTTCCCGCCAATGGTCAGTTCAGAATTGTTTGCAGTTGAAAGTTTTTCTCTTATTTTTTTGTGGTATCTTTTCAGAATTAAATCATATCTTGAGATCTGCTCCTGTATCAAATAATGCAATAGTATCCAATTGAAAATCATTTGAAAAAACAATTTGGATTTGAATTAAATATTTTCGAGAAGTAATTTCTCTCAAAACATTTATAAAATTCTCTGGAATCTCTAGAGCTTTTTCTAAATCTTCCAGGTTTTGTGATTCAAGATTTTCAATTTGAATATCTAAATCAGAATCATTGTTTTGATTTGAAATGAGATTTTGGGGTAAATCAGAATCTTTTTGTTGTTTGGATTTAAGCTCTTTAAGTTCTGATTTGATTTTCATGATTTCTTTTTGAAGGTCCTGAATTGTTGGTACAGCTTTTTTGATTTTTTATTCCTATCAAGGATTGTTGTAAGATCATAAGTGTTCTTACTGGTAGAGAGTAAATGAGAGGGTCTGTCAACGGGTTTTTCTTCTAATGATTTTAGAAGTGAATCAATACACTCTTTTTGAATTTGAGGATCATTAATATATTTGACTGCTTCAAGAATGACTTTTTGACTTTTAGACAACATATTAATTTGTTTGGAATTTTTATTTACTTCAGAATCTATTTCAAGGCTAGACTCTGTGTTTGAACTAAGGGATGAATCAATTAATTCATCAATTTGAAGAGGTTTCCTATCTTTTGAGGAACTAGAGTATTCAGACTCAGAGGACTCAATAAGAAGAGCATAAATTTTGTTTATGACATCTTCTTCTAATTGAAGTTCATGAAGTCTGGTATTAAGTCTACAGAATTTTGAAGTGTGACCTTTTTTACCATATTTATAATAGGTGATATTTTTAAAGTCAACTTTGGATTTGGATTTTGAATTTGAATGAGACTTTCGTCTGGGTTTTGAATTCCTTTTTAAGGATGAATGTTTCTTATAATAGGTTTCATCTTTTGTTTGAAAAGATTTCCTGTGTTTATAAGAAGATTTGGATTTCTTATAGGGTTTGTTTTTACACTGACCACTACAGGTTTGGGACTGAATGGGATTATAGTCAAATTGTTGACAAAAAATTCCTAATTCTTGTCTGGTCTTTTTCATTTCCTACTTGAGGTGTTTTTGGAGTTTTAAGTCTTGGCATATCCTAAGTCCTTCCTTCTGGGTAAAGCTAACAAGTTCTCCATATGTGCACTGGTCATAAGGAATTTGATTACCAAAAGCTTGTTTGATTTTGGGTAATCCTGCAAAGAATTTTTCTTTCCAAAAAGGTTGATTTGAATCTTCCCTGAGCATGATTCTGGTAAGGAAAGTGTTTTTGTAATTTTGAAAATCACTAAGCCTCCTACACCTGAGATTACTAAGAAGCTCAACATTTTTATCTTTAAGATGGGACGGGTCTCCTATGAAATGAAGAGAGATGGTTAAGATGAGTGTTGAAACTGCATCTTCAATTGGGTTGCCTCTATCATCAAGAATAGGTGTTCTATCTTCAAAAATTTGAATAGAACCTAGGATTTCAAGCTGTTGTTCTGAGGTAAGATGATAATCCCACCAACCTTTAAGCTGTCCAAAAAAGTCAGCTATGAGAAGTTTAGTTATAGCTCTATCAGAGGTTCTTGTTTGGATTTTGAATAGAACCTAGGATTTCAAGTTTGTTTGTTTGAAAATGTTGTTGACTGGATTTGGACACTTGATAGGGTTTGAAAATTGGATTTTTGAGTTTTTTGTCTACTGTTTTGGTAGACTCAACAGGTTTTGATATGGATGTTTGGGAAACAACAGACTTTTGAATATGACTTTCTATTCTGGTAAGTTGTTTTCCAATAGTTTGAAGATTGGCATTTGAAAAATTATTTTGTTGAACAATGTTTTTTATATTTCTAGAGTCATCATCCTGAATTTTTTTATAGGATGAAGCCTCTATTTCATTATCACTATAAGAAAAGGAAATTTTTCTCAGAAATTAGAGAATGCTCTGTGCATTGCCTTTTTGCTGATAAGGATTCTTGCACATCAGAAACTGCGAAATTGTTTTCTATCTTCATTTATTGTGTTTTGTTTATTTTCTATTCATATTCATCATTTGTTCATTCATTACTGTTATACCCTTTGATCTGTGGTCAATGGAATCAGAGCCTTGGGGGTTGTGTGTTATATTGTGAATAGTATCTGTATTCATTTAAGAAGATAAACAGTAAAATTAAAATTTATCTGTGAGTAAACTATTGAGCGGAGATACAGTCATAAGTCCCATGTCTGAAAATTATTAGGGCAGTAATACTGGTGGCTATACTCATGTTTATTCAAAAGAAAAAAAATTTATTTTATTATTTATTTTCAAAAAATGAATTTAGATCCTTTTTTTTTTCCCTGTAGAACCACTTCTCTTTCAAACCCTTATACCTCTAATTCCTTAGAGTTCAAAAGGATAATCAATAGTCATGAAATCACTATTGAAGAATTTTCAAAAAATATTGATGACTGAGAAATACCCAAAGTTCAAAAGAAATAGATTTATGAATCTTCACAACTTTCTTTTCTCATAATTGATTTTACAATCAAAACGGAAGAGAGAGACATTCAAATTTCAAAACCCTTTGAAGAAATTAACCTTCTTTCTTCAAAGTCTCTTCAAAAACACAAAGATAAATCCTTTAGATACATTCATATAGGACTTGTCCAAGTTGGTATCAAACCTCTCACCCGAGAAGGTCTTGATACTTTCATTCTAGCTATTCTTAGAGATGTTAGATTCACAAGCTTCCAAGATTCTTTGTTAGGTACTGTAGAGTCTAGTCTAAACAAAGGTCATATAAGCTTCAATTGTTATCCAAATATAACAGTCTCTTTGAACGACAAAAATATTTTAAAGAGTATTGTTCTTCAAATCAAAACTCATAATTATAAAATGCTTCAAGGATCAATTCCAATTGCATTAATTTTCAAAATTCATTATAAAGCAATGATGTCTGCTTTTACTTCAAAACATATCCAACATTTACTAAAAGGAGAAACCCTTTTGCTTCAAATAGACCTTTCAAAATCTAATGCTACCATTCCAAAAACCATTCAATGGAAAGATGTTACCTTACCTAAAGAATGGATCCTAGAAGGAGATACCCAACCTCAATCTCCAAAACAACCAGAACCAAATGCAAACCTGAGAAATATAATCCAGTTTTCAGATGGTATAGTCAAACTCATCTTTGACAGAAAATCAACCAGTTCAAGATTTTCTGATTATGCCTCCACCTCTTCAACTATTGACATAGGCAGAGTTTCCAATCTTCCCTATGCCATTTATGCTCCTTATACCAATGTAAAAGAACCTGTTCAAAATGTTCAAGTACAGCCAAGGTACTCTACATCAAACATACCTAGCTCTACTCTTCAAAATATTGACTACCAGACAAATATACGTAGACCAATATATACTGATAGCCAATCTCAAAACCATGAAGAAGAACATATACCCATTTCTTCTTCACCAACACCTTCAGCCATTACTAAAAATATTGAAGTAGAGATTAATGCTTTACAAAAACCTTTTCAAATAAATAAATAAAAAATTCATGAAGATTTTTATTCAAAAGAAAATGAATCAAAAAAAATTTTGATTTTTTCAAAACTTTTTGGATTCCAGAAATGAAATCCAAGAAAAATATTATAATTTTTGTACTAAGTACAAAGTCCAAATCATATTTTTTGATTGGTTTCAAATTTGTGCGAGTCAAAACAACATTGCATATCCATTCAAAATTTCAGAACATTCAAATAAGTTTGTTAATCATGTCACCTCTAGAAATAAACTTTCAGAGTGGAAAGTTGATGGTCAAACTATTCAGTGTATATATATATATATATATATATATATATATATATATATATATATATATATATATATATATATATATATATATATAGTTTATTATAATAAAAAGAAAAAAACAGTCAAACCAAAAAATCGAACTGAACCGAATTTTTTCGATTCGGTTCAATTTTCACTATAAATTTAGTTCGATTTGAAGAAAACATAATTTCAGTTATTTCGGTTCGATTCAATTTTGAACTGAACCGATTGAATGTTCACCCTTAGTGTTAAGCTACTACAAGAAAAATGAGATATTGTGACAAATTTTTTGTCACATAAAACATCTCTATTGTGACAAAAAGAAAATTTGTCATAGTAGTCATAGGGATAGTGTCAAATAGTGACAAAAGCATTTTCTATTACAATATTTTGTTACGATAAAGAGAGAAACAATGTGTTTAATGACAAAAAAAAAATTTCATCACAAGATTTTATCACTAAAATTTTGTGCCAAAATTAATTACTTGTTATGACAAAATTTATTAGTGATGAATATTTTTGTCATAATAAGTGGGGGTAAATGGTTCAGAAAATCACTAAATTTTCATTATTTTTTCAATATGATCACTAAAGAATTTTTTTTGCTTGGAAATACCTAAACTTTCAAATTCTTTGTACATGGTGGTCACTAGTCTGAATCCTAGCCTGAAAGGCTGATGTGGACTGCCACGTAAATGTTTCCAGCTGACTCAGCCAGACATTATTGCCACATCAGCATGCACGTTAGAATGGGTCCCACTTTTTTTTATTATGTTAAAAAATTAAAAAATAAAATGCTATACCCAAATTACCCTTATTCCTAACTTTTGAACATATAAGAAACAACCCAATTAAGCAATTTCTCTAACCCAATTAAGCAATTTCTCTAACAAGCAAACTTGCTTCTTCCTAAAAACAAAATTTCCCCTTTCCCCACAACCAACTCCAATAAAGTGAAGGGTAAGGAAAAATAAAACTCATAGAGCTCAGGCCATATTGTTAACAAGCTTCTCACAATCTTCAAAGAAGAGAGATAAAGCAACCTCCATCACAAAATCAGGATTTCTCTCATCTTGCAACTTCTGCAGTTGAGTAAACTGTTCGTCTACATATCCCTTCTCAAATCCAACAAAAACCCATCACCAGAAAAACCCTAATAAGTATTCATCTGGTAAATTAATTCCCTTGGAGATTCATTCAATTTTAGGAACACCCATATCATATCATATATTAAAAATTGTATCTTTGTCACAAAGATGTAATTTTTATCCAAAATCCTAATTATTTAGAAACAAAAGATATTCTTTGGGACACTTTCCATAGAAACAAACATATCCAATAATAATTAGTGAAATTTGAGAAAAGGTACATATATAATTACCCACCCAAAAAGACCCATAGACAAGTCTTAGATCGAAGCAAGTCCCAGAGACCACCGCTGCAAGTCCTAGATCGGTGCTACCTCTTTGTCGTTCACCTCCTGCCATTTTGGGTTTGTTGAGCTTCTCACTATGGCCGATGAAGGAGACCAAAGCAGCACGTGTGATGGTAGGATCTGGTGGTGGCGATGGCGTCGATGGAGCTCGCTAGTGAAGAGCACGTCTGGGTTCACGTGGAGCTCATGAAAATCACTAAAATCGAGCCCAAGCTCATGAGTTTCAATCGTAGTAGCTCCAGTCCTTGACCACTGCCAGTTTAGTCATGAACGACAACCAAACATGTGCCAATTGCTTGTCAAATGTCGGCCAATTTGCATCTATTTTATTCAGTTATGTACTCAAGTGTACTACACACTTTAGCGGTTGCAATAAGGAGTTCCAGTCTAAGATTGAGATTTGTGATATGGGTTCAAAAATGGGATTGGTGATTTCAATTGTGGAGATGAGATTCAGGTGGGATGCAATTCGGGTCGGGTTGGATTTGATGGAAGGGAGGAGAATTTGTGGGTGGGTTTTGTGTAGTTTAACGGCTGTGGTGAGTAGTGGAATTGGGTGGAGAATGGAGGGTTTGATGGTGGTGAAAAATGAAGATTTGGCAGAGGAGCCGAAATGGACAGTAAAGGAGATTGAAGATTTGAGATTTGAGAAAGAAACTAAAGATGAGATGAGGGTAATATGGGTATTAACAAAATAAATTTATTTTTTTTTAAAAAAAGTGGGCCCATTTTCACTTGGCAACTCTTGTCTGGCTAAGTTAGATGGGAATACTTATGTGGCAGTCCACATCAGTCTTTCAGACTGGGATTTCGGCCAATGACCACCAAGTGTAAAGAATTCAAAAGTTTAGATATTTTCCGGCAAAAAAAAAAATTATTTAGTAATCACATTGAAAATATATAAAAGTTAGGTGATTTTCTGAACCATTTACCCTAATAAGTATACTTTATAGTGACAAGATGAATTTCTCCTTATAAATCAATTTGTTAAACATAATAGTGACAAATTGTGTTTGTTACAATACGTTTTTATATATTGTGACAAAAAATAACTTGTCGATATTATAGAAGGAATAATATTGTAATATCTCGAACATTCATGTATTAACTTTTAATGGATGATATGAATGATTTGCAAATGTTGAATCATGTACAATGGTGTATTATATTGATTGGAATTGAGATATTGACTTAAAGACTTGAGTTTCACTGAGTAGTGTTGCAGAGCCAAATTCGTGATCGCTATATTGTAGTTGCGACCGCAATATGATTCGCGACCGTGACAGCGGGCGCGACTCAGGACGCGACCTCTTTTGTATGATTTTGGCAATCTGGCTTAAAGGAAATAGCGACCGCAATATACATGTCGCGACCGCAAAAGAGGAGTAGCGACCGCGAACATGGGCGCGACTCCCACCGCGAACTCTCCTGCCTGATAATGATGGAAGAATGAACAGTCACGTGAATAGTAACAAGTAGCGACCGCGACAAACATATTGCGATAGCAATATGGAAATATCGACCGCGATTCTCATGTAGCGACCGCGACTTATGTCGGGGTCAGAATCGGGAATAGGCACTATAAAAGGAATTTAAAGCCTTAAATTCATTTCTACCTGATTTTTTGAGTTTCTAAACTTATATTCTCTCAATTTTCTCTTCATCTAACTTCATTAATGATCAAGGAAGCTCATTATTGCATGATTGAGGGGATCTAGGGTTAAGATATCTACTTCCTCTCCCCATTGTCCAAGCACTTGTTTGAAGGTAAGTTAGGTTTCTTCCATTTCCTTCAATTTCTTTTAATAGATAGGAGTTTATAGCAAGATTGGGAAGGGTAAACATGATGAGCATTATTAATTAAGCATCATTAGTATTGTTATATGATTTAAGTTGATAGATTATTGAATTGTTGTGATTTTCTATATGGGTTATATAGATTCGC
>CATKHJ010384033.1:0-14283 GCA_949750685.1 Vernicia montana | reverse complement strand
CATTTATTATTGTTCATTCATTTATATTGATTCATGAAATCATTTTAAGCCATTATGTATTAAACTTGCCAAACTCATTTTAATCAAATAAATCAAAAACCTAGTCCCTGAATCCTCTTTGGTAATCGAGGGCTAATGCACTTTTTCATTGGACAATAATTGGAGTCAAAATTGGGTTTTCCCTTAAATTTTTCCAAATAAAATAAAATTAAGGTGGCGACTCCCAAAACACTTTTCAAAAATCAACTGATCTGAACCCGAGGGTTCCATCGTGAGTTCAAATCCGAATGAGCATTTCGATCCCCTCTAGCGGATTGGACCGGTGCTCGGGTGAGGCCTCACACCAATATACTCAAAGAGAGTGAAAAATTTCCAAGGCATGAGGGGTACAACCGCCAGAGCAGTTCGCGGATGTGCATTAGAACTACCCGTGTCCGCGTGTGAAAATGGCGGACATCCTCCAGACAAGCTGGCGGACACGCCAAAGAGGTTGGCGGCTCCACCACATCCTCGAGCGAATGCGTTAGCTCCGTACTGACAAGTCTGACACGCGTCAATACGACGCATGTCAGACGCGTCAGTACGGACGCGCCAAACCAAGTGCGGTGGCCACAAGCCATATGGTGCGTCTGCAACCAGGCCTTGCTGTGGCCGCGAGACAATCTCGCAGCTCCGCAGTCCTGGCTCGCGGACGTTCAAATGGCAGCTCAATTTTCGGGCCTTCTCATTCTCTAGTTTAGCTTTTGGGATTTTTAGGTCAATTTTTGGAGCTTTTGGGTTAGTTTCTGAGGTATTTTGGAGTCGAAAAAATTACCGGTCAGTGGCGGTGGATCCGAAATTAATTATCAGATAGTTTGGCACTCAGATTTGAGAAAGATCCAGTCATTTTTGGGAAAATACTGTCTGGTATAGATAGTCCAGTCAGAATTGGAAAAAGCATCAGTTTGGATAGAAAAAATATCTCGATCAGCCTTGGAGAGTTTAGAGATAATTTTGAAGGTGCAAAATTGAGGGTTCACATATATATGCTTTTCTGAAGATGGGGCTACCAGATTTCCATGGTGAGGATGGGGAGGAACCACATGGATTTCTGGATGTAGTAGAGAAAGTGGTAAGAAGACTCCCATGTTCGGATGTTAGAGCCATTAAATTGGTAGGCTTACTGATGAAGGACAATGCTTGGGATTGGTTCCAAAGGTGTGTCGAGAACCAACTGTATGGTGATGTTTCGCCTTCATAGGAACAATTTAAGCAAAATATGATTGATGAGTTCTTAGCAAAGGGAGAAAGAGAAAGTAGGGTAGCTCAGCTTGAGAGCTTGAAATAGAAAGGCAAGTTTGTGATTGAATATGCTAAAGAGTCTATCAAGTTAAGCAAGTTCACTTAAGAGATTGTTCCTACCGAAGCTGCACAAATCAGGAGATTTAGAAGGGGATTGATTGCTCCTTTGCACAATTCTCTATGTGCCATAGAGTTTACTTCCTTTTCCAAGCTTATTGATAAGGCTAAATAGATGGAAGCTAAACGTAAGGAAGATAAAGTGGAATGGGAACATATATCTAAGAACAGAGGCAAGGGCCAAGGTAGTTCAAGTAGAGGTGGAGGGAACAGTTCACAGATAAGAGCTTCTGAGTATTCCACTTCTACTGTTGTTCAGACTCAGCCTTCAGGAGGCTAAGGTCGGGGTCAGCCAAGGAGTACATTAGTAGCTTCTGTTCTAGGAGCTATGAGCGCATCTAGATCCATTCAGCAGGGTTATTCCTACCCTACTTGCTTTACATGTGGAAGGAAACATAAGAGAACTTGTAGACTTATCTCTAGATTGTGTTTTAAGTGCAATCAATCGGGCCATTACATTAAGGATTACCCATTATCTAGAGAGCAGCAGAGTACTCCTACTACTTCACAGCTTATAGTTCAGATGAGTAAAGCAGATACTAGAATTACAGGAGGTAGAGGTAGAGGTCAAGGACCGGCACAAAGTTCAGGGCAAGTGACAGAAGGAAGAGGACATGGTAGAGTGTTTACAGTCAATCAGCAGGAGGCCCATACTTCAAATACTTTGGTGACAGGTATTCTCTCTCTCTCTCTCTTTCTAGACACAGATCGACTCCCTCTCTAAAAATCCTCACCAACACTTGTCGCTCTCATCACAGCCACCAAAAACCCATCTATCATCAAACTGACCATCTCAGCCGCTCTCTGAAGAACACACACACACACAAAAATCACCCACACAAATTCCACACTCACTGACCTTCTCTATCTCTTTCAATCGGAGACCATCACAGAATCCTTCACTGGCGCAAAAAAAAAAAAAAAAAAAAGCCTAGGTCTCGCTTTTTCCTTTCTTTGCCATTAAATACATACCCATATACTCACTCTCACAAACCCATTCACAACACTCAGCCCCAAAACCTTCATCACTAGCGGCTTTGCTCTCACAAGCATTACCTCTCGATTCTCTATGTCCCTCACCAACATAGTTATCTCGCAAATCAACCACAGCCCTCTCTCAAAGAAAACCCTCACTGACACTCACCGCTCTCATCACAGCCCACATACCCATCACCAGACCCTTACTCTCTATCTCCGCCTCTCGATCTCAAACACTCAGCCACCAAAACACTTGTCTTCTGGTTTGATATCTCATCTCTCGCTCATTCACTCACGCTCGAAATCGATTGTTGTTGAATCGTTGGGTTTTGATTGTTGTCTGGTTATCTGGATTTGTTGGTTAAATCACCTATTTGTTTGTCGATGTTTTCTCACTCACCGATTCACACACAGATTTGTCTTTGATGCTTGAAAAAGAAGAAAAAACTGGTATGGTTCAGTGTGTCTTTTTCGATTTTGATTTTCTGGAGTTTACTTGAAATCAGGTCTGGTTCTGATTAATTGAAGCTATATTTGTTTCAGTCGCGGCTTTGGTAATGTCTTCTATCTTCCTCGTTGTGTTCAGGCTTTTTGATTCAATTTTTAGATCAAAGTAATTTATTTTTATTTATATATATTATGTTTTGAATCTAGGCATTTTGATTTGTGCGGAGGGTTCATTCAACGGTTAGAGGTTGGAGTTGCCATCTCTACCGTGAACCCTCCTTGCAAATCAAAATCCCCTTCTTAGGACAGAGTTGTTATACTGAAAGGGGATGGCCCTATAAAAACTATTTTTGTTAAAAATAAATAAAATAAAAATAGAAAAGTTTAATTGAGAAAATGGAAGTGGTTTGATTTGGGCTTAAATGTAAGAATTAAAATGTGGAATTTAGATGAGTCTAAGTAATTTCATTTGCTGAGTTTTATCCTATGGTTTTTTATGATCATTTCAGTGTTCCATTTAGTCAAGGGTTTGTGTATAAATAAAATTTGTTTATTTTTCTATTTAATTGGTTTGGTTTAATTCTGTTCATAAATAGTTGATTAATCAATTTGGTTTCCTTTTATTGTTTCATAATTGAATGTAGAGTTCTATATTATGGAGTTATATCCATTTTTGGGACTAATTCAGTTAAATGAGGTGATTGCGAATATATGTATTTGAGGCAAGACTAATTTATTATTTGATATATAGTGCTGAATTTCTAATTATAAAATATTGAATCATCCATTCTTTTTGCTTTTAGTTAAACTTTGAAGCATAAAATATATATATATACATATATATATATACATATATATATATATATATATATATATATATTCATTGATTTGAGTCTGTTTGATGTTTAGATTGTGTTATTGTGTTGTTAGTGTTTGGGCGATGATGATAATTAGACCCGTAAGAAAAAATATATAAATATAAGAGAAAATTAATTTAATTACTGGCGGGGTAAATTAGAATTAATAGTTTGATTCGGTTTGATTTGAAATCATGATATTTACAAAAAAGGTAAACTAAATTCGGTAAGCATTTATGTGGATTAAATTGATTTCGAGCCCTGAATTAAATTTATTTAATTTTATTTTGCAGCCAGAGTAAAATTATTTTCATTTTCTTTTTGAAACGTTAAATACCTGAGCCCATTATTTAAAAAAAAATAAATTTTCCCTTTTGAAGTGTTTGTTTTGTTGCTTCTATAATTATATGCTTGTCATACTTTTGTTAATGATTTGCAGGTTAGTTCCTAAAGGAAGACATTATTAAATACAAGACTGTGTTTAAAGTTTTTTTAGAGTCTTAGAAATTTTTTTATTTATATTATTTTCACTTTCTTTATTGTTGAATTTATAATTATGTAATTTTTATTTTTCATATAATTTTCATTCTTTTATGTAATAAACATTTTTATATTTTGTAATTATTATTATTATTATTGTTATTATTTTTTTTATATATGTAATATTTTTTTATTTTTTATTTTTTTTATATATCTTAATGAAATTAGTTATTTTTATATATACATTTATTTATTGTTTCTTATTTTCTTTTATGTTATTATGCGTTTATTGTTATCAATATAATAATTAATTAATTTCAATGAGTTCAAATTAAGCCCAAATCAAATTATGGTTCCATTTTCCTCAGTTAGTCTCATTTTCACTCATTTCAAATAAAAGGGATTCAATTTTAATATAAACAAAATAAATAAATTTTCATCTTTGGTTAAATTGAAAAATAATACAAGAGCGTTAAATAAATAACAAGAGATAAATATTTTAAGGCCAATTTACTATTTTGAAAATTAATGCATAGGGTGCCTAACACCTTCCTTATGCATTTGCGACTCCCGAACCCGAGTTTTGGTTTAACAGACCAATTCTTTAAAGGTTTCCAACTGAGCCTTTTAAAACAAATTAATAGGTGGCGACTCCATTTTTACCTTTTTATTTTTAATTATTTACTTTATTTATTTTCGTCATTCTCGTTGCGGCGTTCAAAAACATTGTTACAAGTAGTTATATAAAGAGATTTTAGCCCAAATTCATTTCATTCATGCTATTTTATGAGTTTCTAAACCTATTCTTTCTAGAGAACACCAACCTAACTCAATTAAAATGCTAAAAAACTTTATTAATTGCATCAATTAAAGGATCTATAGTTGCAAGAGCTCATCCTTTCTTCTTTTCTTGAAGTATTAATTGAAGAGGTAAGTTAGGTTTTGATTTCCTTTTGATTTTCTTCTTATGTGTCTTAGTCTAAGGTAAGATTAAGATGTGTTAGAATGTGTATAGAGATTTAAGAGCATGAATTGATATGTATTTGTTATTTGTATGTGTTTCTATGTATAGCTCAACCTAGGGGACACTATGAGGATAGAGAATGTTGTGGTGAAACTTATTGTTTGATGTGATTGAGAGTCTTCTAAGAGATAGTAGAGCATTATTTTTGGCTAAGGTGAGTAGAAAATATACTACTATATTTGTTTTTGTTATCCTAAGGTTTAAAGCCTATTTATTGCTAAACTACCATGAGTATGAGTATGGGAATGAGCTATTGAACCAAAATTGCAATATTATTGAACTACATTGTTTCATGAGAATTCCAAACTATGAGAACATGAGAACCTTAAATATTTTTATCTATATGTTGATAACCTTTAATGGAATGAAAATCCCCGACTAATGTGGGTTAACCATCAGATATTGTGCACATTATAACCTAATGGATAGGGTATAATATCCTACCCCTATCTAGGAAGGGTAAATTGTCCTAAATATGAAATTCGATCAGTTTCATGTATTACTAGAAAGAGAATGTTAATAAAAATTATCTACTCTTATTACGAGAAAGAGTATGTTAATCTAGCCTCTACTCTTATTTTACGAGATGAGTATGCTACTAAAGTGCCTCTACTCCAAACATTTTATGAGAATGATTATATTTCCATTTACCTATGAATTATAATTTCTTTTGTAAGTTATATACATGCTTTCTCTTGTATAACACTAGCTATTGATATCTACGAGTTATATAACCGCCATAGCTGCAAAATTGGGCAGTGACAATGAGGCTACACATTTGGCCTCCTATTTGACATGTACATATGTGTAAAGCGGTGTGATTTGAAGGCTTATTTTGTCTTTGCATCTTTAATTTTTTTTTCGCCTGATTTAAACTGTAACACCCGAGATTTAATTGTATACATGTACATTGAAATTAAATGGTTAAGATAAGTTATATGTATATAATGTGTGATGTGTATATGTATTGCATTCCTTTGATGATGTTATTAATTTTGAACCATGTATGTTATGCTTGTGATGATATGGGACTCTTGGGATGATAGATGTTTGCATTTTGTGTACTAAGAGTTATTTGATTTAGATAGAATGAGTTTGGAGCATTCGGAGTCAAAAAGGATGAAGTTTTGGACTGTTACAGACTTGAATGCTCGTTCATGTTTGTGAACCTTCGTTCAGAATGTCTCTATGTGAACAGTATTATTCTGGAAATTAAAGATGAATGCTCGTTCAAAAAAGGATGAATGCTCGTTCAAGGAAGTGAACGCACGTTCAAGGTTAGGGATTATAAAAAGATAGCAGCATACCCAAAAACATGAAATCAAACCCTTATTCAATATTTTGACTTTTTTGGCCCTAAACCTTCTACCAAAGTCTCATTAATGCTTCTTAAAGACTAAGATGTATTAAATTAACTCAAGGACTCAAGAAATACTCAAAGATCTAAGTGGATTCTCCTTAAATTCTTAGAAGATTTGATTTTGGTTTGAAGAGACATTTTGAGGTAAATGTCTAATCTTTCATTATTCTTTATGGGCTTTGTTATTATGTTGTTTTAGCATATTTTTGGAGTTCAATAGAAGTAGTTATGAGTATTTATTATTTTATTTTTTGTTAGAATTTAATTATTAGGTTTTGGGTTAGAACACTAGAATTTGTTCTTGAGGAAATAAGTTCAATTCTTATTGTTTCTTGGGATGTTCTTTCATTGAATTGAAGAATTCATCCTTAGAATTAGAATTCATAGACTCTAGATTGATTGAAATATTGGTCATGTTTGTGTAGGCCAAGGATTGGAAGATGTTCATCCAAGATAAGAGGTTTTAGCTTGGATTGAAGTATTTTGCTATAGAGGTGAGTTATGAGTTATATTTATGCATGTGACCAACCTTGAATGAATGACTTTCTTGTTGAATTTTGAATGCCAAAAACTTGAATTTGAATTTCTTTTTAATGTTAATCTTTCATTACTCTTACTATTTGATATTAAAGTTATCAGACCTTTGATTATGATGGCCATTTGGGCTAATATTTATTGATAATGTATCTACCAAGCTTAACCAAGATATAACCTTAACAATAGAACGCCTTACTAATGGGAAATAAGAACCATTAGACCGTGTGCACCGGTGACTGATAGAGTCTAATATGTCAGTGTTCTACCTAGAGAGAACTACATACTCTAGGCGTGTATCCAGCCAGATATACGTTAAAAGGGAGAAGTTACTGCCATAAATGATATTTGGATGCTTATGGGGATGGTGGTTTCTTCCCGCCCATTTGTATTCCACTATGATGAATGTATATTAATGTTCTATTAAAGTTGATATGTTATGACGCCATTCTTTGTAGGCATATCATTATTATTGATATAACCCATGTTAATGATTTTGCTTCTATAAATATTCATTTGTTGAAATTCCTAATATTGTTCTTTGAGAACCCACAGGTATACATGTAATTCATAATTTCATTAAGTTGAAGGCTTATTCCTCTTCAATTATGGATTTCAGGTGCTAGAGTTGAGGAGGATAGATTAGCAAGTGATAGAGCTTCTTGATCTTTTTCTTTCTCCAAGAAGCCACATTAATGTATTGTTTTGGATTCTTGTGTCATGGAATATTATAGTCTAATATTCATTCTATAGTGCTATATAGTGAAGTCTTAAGGTATAAGCATAATAGAATGATTCTTGGAATGATTGAAGTATTATTTTGCCTTTGTTCATTATAGATGATCGTTAAGTTGATGCTTAATCCATAGTGAATAATGGATGGGTTATGTATGAAAAGACAATATGAATGATGGATAATGATATGAAATGCTTCTTTAAGGTTATTGTATGATTTTAATTTTTGATCCAGGTTATGTTCAGATGGTTATACGGGTGCTTGGTGGTCTTAAACCTACCCACGCCCTAGGACCGTCACACCATGGAAGTTGGGGTGTGACAAAGTGGTATCAGAGCATACGTTTGATGTTGTAAACTATAGTATAAGTGTTATGAGTTAAGGATAAGCATGAATAAGAATACTATGGAGCATAGGATTTCATTTTATCATTGATATGTCTTCGTTAAGCTAGATCCACGAACATCATTATATTATGAGTCTAAATCTCTTCTATTTGTTCTTATCAGTATTATGATGCCTCATTGACATGCTCGTGGCCGAGGTAGGGGACGAGGTCATCCTAGAAGGGTTATGCAAGATGATGTTGAGGGTTCTGTTAGTAGAGTTGGGGATAATGTTGTTCCTCCTACACCTCAAGTTGATGCAGCAGTAGTTGCACAGAGATTGGACCAGTTTTAGAGGAACTATGTGATGTTGCTTGAGCTGGTTACCCAGCAGAGACAGCAACCTGATCCTCCTGTTGCTCCTATCATTCCTCCTTCTATGGCTCCTCCACCACTGATTGAGCCTCAAGTAGAAGAGATTTCTTATTAGAAGTTCTTAAAGTTGAAACCTCCAGAGTATAGAGGTGAGGTTGACCCTACAAACTTTATTGAGGATATGGATGACAGGGTCCATATTTTGAGGGTTCTAGATAGGAGGGCAATTGAATTTGCCAGATATCTCATGAATGGAGATGCCAAAGATTGGTTTAGGAGAAGCATTGCCGAGTTGCCTAGGGGCAATAAACAGATTAGGTGGGAGAAATTTAAGGAACTGGTTACTAATGAGTTCTTTTTTGATAGTGTAAGGGAAGCTAAAGCTAGGGAGTTTGAGAGATTGGAACAAACTCTAGATATATTGGTTTCAGAGTATGATAAGAAGTTTCGACGGTTGGATAAGTTTGCTCTAACACTTATACCGGATGAAGCTTCTCGAATTCAATGGTTTGGGAAGGGTTTGGTACCGATACTATTCAGAGTATTAGCTACTCTTAAGTTTGATTCCTACTCGAAATTGGTGGACAACGCTAGGATCATTGAAAACCGAGAGATGGAAGTGAAAGCAGCTAGAGAACAGAAGAAAAAAGCTAGAGTTAAGATTCCCTCTAGGGAGAGTGTGAAGAGTATTGATGTAACCTAACAATTTTTGGGTAATCTTAGGAGTCAGTAGGGAAGATATCAATTGAGATAGACTCCTACTAGACCATCTCATCAGGAGAGCCTCAGTGCGGCTAATTCTGCACCGATCAGGACTTCTACTCCTTTATGCTCGACATGTGGGAAGTCACATAAAGGTCAGTGCTATGCGGGGACTGGTGCTTGCTTTGGTTGTGGTCAATCAGGGCATTATGTGAAGGATTGTCCATGGAATTCGGCAGCGCGACCCCAGACTTCACAATCCATTGTACAGATGAATAGGGTTGGCAGTAGTGGAGCACCAACTGGTAGAGGATATGGAGGTAGAGGTATGGATGCTGGTAGAGGTACAGTGCAGACTTTTGGTCAAGCTCCTGGGCAGACTCTTTTGGGAAGAGGCAGAGGGAGAGTGTTTGTTCTAGCACAGTATGAGGCACAGGCTTCTAATACAGTTGTCACAGGTATTCTCTCTATACAAGCTATTGATGCAAGGGTATTATTTAATTCTGGAGCAACCCACTCCTTTGTTTCTTCATGCTTTGCTAAGAAATTACATTTGTTATGTGAATTGCTTGAGAATCCCTTGATTGTTTCTACTCTTTTAGAAGAAGAAATTGAAGTAAGAAATGTGTTTCCTTCTTATATGGTTAGGATAGCCAATAGAGAGTTAGCAGTGGATTTGATAGAATTACATGTGTTAGAGTTTGATGTGATATTGGGCATGGATTGGTTGGTTAAAAGTTATGCCACTATCGATTGTTTCAATATGAAGATTGTGTTTAGACCACCTTCAGGTGAGGAGTTTGAGTTTCAAGGGGAAAGAAGTGAAGCTCCATATAATTTGATTTCTGCTATTGGTGCAAGAAAACTTCTGAGGAAGGGATGCCAAAGGTACTTGGCACATGTAAGAGATCTTAATGGGGAAGTGAAGGGTATAGAACAAATTCCTATAATAAATGAATTTCAAGATGTGTTTCCCGAAGAGTTACCAGTTTTGCCACCTGAAAAGGAGATTGAATTTAATATAGAAGTGCTACTGGGAACTAATCTAATTTTCATACCGCCTTATCGCATGGCACCGACGGAATTGAAGGAGTTGAAAATGCAATTGCAAGATATGTTGGATAAGGGATTCATTCGGCCAAGTAGTTCGTCGTGGGGGGCACCAGTGTTGTTTGTAAAGAAAAAGGACGGGTCTATGCGCTTATGCATTGATTATAGACAACTCAACAAGATCACCATTCGAAATAAGTATCCACTTCCTCGGGTTAACGATTTGTTTGGTCAGTTGCAAGGTGCAAGCCACTTCTTAAAAATACAATTGAGATCGGGCTACCATCAACTGAGAATCTGAAAGGAAGATGTGAGCAAAACAACATTCCGAACCAGATATGGACACTATGAATTCTTAGTGTTGCCATTTGGATTAACGAATGCACTAGCTGCTTTTATGGATTTGATGAACTGAGTCTTTAAGCCATTCTTGGATAGGTTTGTCATCGTGTTCATTGATGATATTTTGGTGTATTCGAAGAGCCAAGAAGAACATGAAGAGCATATTCGCTTGGTATTTCAAACTTTGAGAGAGCATCAGTTGTATGCTCCAAATGTGAATTTTGGTTAAAGAGCGTGTGCTTTTTGGGTCATGTAATCAATGAGGAAGGATTGTAAGTGGATCCAAAGAAGGTAGAGGCGATTCTTGATTGGCCTAGACCTACCAACATAACAGAAGTTCAGAGTTTCTTGGGTTTAGCAGGGTACTATTGGAGATTTATTCAGAATTTCTCTAAGATAGCAACTCCTTTGACTAAGCTTACCCAAAAACAAGTGAAGTATCAATGGTCTAACAATTATGAATAGAGCTTCCAAAAGCTCAAGACTTGTCTCACAACTGCTCCAGTTTTGACTTTACCTTCGGGTGAAGAAGGTTATGCAGTGTATTGTGATGCATCGAGAGTGGGGCTTAGTTGTGTCTTGATGCAACATGGAAAGGTGATAGCTTATGCCTCTAGAAAGTTGAGAAGGCATGAACTGAATTACCCAACCCATGATTTGGAGATGGAAGCTATAGTGTTTGCTTTGAAGATTTGGCGACACTATCTCTATGGTGAGAAGTGTGAGATCTACATGGATCACAAGAGCTTAAAGTATATCTTTGATCAGAAAGACTTAAACCTCAGGAAAAGAAGATGGATGGAATTGCTTAAGGACTACATTGTGATATTCTATACCATCTGGGAAAGGCTAATGTGGTAGCGGATGCTTTGAGTTGGAAATCATTGAGAAGTTTGGCTCACTTACAAGTTCAAAGAAGGCATTTAGTAAGGGAGGTGAAAAGCTTGTATGACATGGGTGTTCGATTTGAAATGACCAATTTTAAAGTGCTTTTGGCTCACTTTCAAGTCAAACCACTTTTAGTCGATCAGATTAAGGCTGCTCAAGACAAGGATCCTTAGTTAATAAAGTTAAAGAATGATGTGGCACAAGATAAAGCTCTTGGATTTTCTATTGTGGATGGAGTATTAAGATGTAGTACTCGATTGTGTGTTCCTATAGTTGAGGACTTACGGGAACAAATAATGAGAGAGGCTCATTTTACTAAGTATAATGTGCATCCCAGTGCAATTAAGATGTATCATGATGTGAAGTGTTCCTATTGGTGGAGTGGTATGAAAAGAGATATTACAGAATTTGTGGCTAAGTGTTTGACATGCCAACAAGTCAAATTTAAACATCAAATACCTTCGGGATTGTTGCAGCAGTTGCCATTGCCGGAATGGAAATGGGAAAGGATTACCATGGATTTTGTGGTTGGATTGCCAAGGACATCAAGTGGTCATGATTCTATATGGTGATCGTGGATCGTTTAACCAAATCGGCTCACTTTCTACCAGTGAAGGCTACATATTCAGCTTCATAATATGCTCAACTGTACATTGATGAGATAGTCAAACTTCATGGTGTTCCAATTTCGATCATTTCGGATAGAGGAACACAATTCATATCGAGATTTTGGCAAAAGTTGTAAGAATCATTGGGGACTCAATTGGATTTTAGCATGGCTTTTCATCCTCAAACATATGGACTATCGGAGAGGACTATTCAAACTCTAGAGGACATGTTGAGAATGTGCATTCTGGACTTTGGAGGAAATTGGGACAAGCACTTGCCATTGATCGAATTTGCCTATAATAACAGTTATCACAGTACCATCAAGATGGCTCCTTATGAAGCTTTGTATGGGAGGAAGTGTAGGTCACCTATTTATTGGGAGGAAGCGGGTGAGAAGTTCATTGAATGACCTGACTTGATCTGGTACACTTCTGAGAATATACCTCTCATTAAGGAAAGGTTGACAACGGCCTTCAGTCGCCAAAAGAGCTACGCCGATCCTAAAAAGAGAGACCTTCAGTTTGCTATTGGTGATCGTGTATTCTTGAAGATTTCACCAATGAAAGGTGTTATGAGATTTGGGGAAAAGGGTAAGTTGTCACCAAGATTTATTGGTCCCTTTGAGATTTTAGATCGTGTTGGAGAAGTTTCTTATCGGTTGGTTTTACCACCGGATTTGGATAGTGTTCATCCAATATTTCACATCTCCATGCTTCGCAAGTATGTTTTCGATCCATCTCACGTGTTGCAAGCTCAACCATTAAACTTGAGACAAGATTTAACTTATGAAGAAGTTCCTATAGCCATTGTTGATAAAATGGTTAAGAAGCTTCGGAATAAGGATATTCCCATGGTGAAAGTCCTATGGCAAAGCCAATCTATGGAAGAATGCACGTGGGAAAGTGAAGAAAGTATGCAAGTCAAGTATCCATATTTGTTTCTTCCTTAATGATGAGTTTCTTGAAAAAAAAATTCGAGGATGAATTTTCTTAAGGGGGGAAGAATGTAACACCCGAGATTTAATTATATACATGTACATTGAAATGAAATGGTTAAGATAAGTTATATGTGCATATGTATTGCATTCCTTTGATGATGTTATTAATCTTGAACCATACATGTTATGCTTGTGATGGTATAAGACTCTTGGGATGATAGATATTTGCATTTTATGTACTAAGAGTTATTTGATTTAGATAGAATGAGTTTGGAGCATTTGGAGTTAAAAGGGATGAATTTTTGGGCTATTACAGACTTGAACGCTCGTTCATGTTTGTGAACCTTCGTTCAGAATGTCTCTGTGTGAACAATATTATTCTGGAAATTAAAGATGAATGCTTGTTTAAAAAGGGATGAACGCTCTTTTAAAGAGGGATGAATGCTTGTTCAAGGAAGTGAACGCACGTTTAAGGTCGGGGATTATAAAAAGACAGCAGCAAACCCAAAAACGTGAAATCAAACCCATCTTCAATATTTTGACTTTTCTGACCCTAAAACTTCCACCAAAGTCTCATTAATGCTTCTTAAAGACTAAGATGCATTAAATTAACTCAAGGACTTAAGAAATACTCAAAGATCTAAGTGGATTCTCTTTAAATTCTTAGAAGATTTGATTTTGGTTTGAAGATACATTTCGAGGTAAATGTTTAATCTTTCATTATTATTTATGAGCTTTGTTATTATGTTGTTTTAACATCTTTTTGAGTTAAATAAAAGTAGTTATGAGTATTTATTATTTTATTTTTGTTAGAATTTAATTATTAGGTTTTGGGTTAGAACCCTAGAATTTGTTCTTAAGGAAACAAGTTCAATTCTTGTTATTTCTTGGGATGTTCTTTCATTGAATTGAAGAATTTATCCTTAGAATTAGAATTCATAGACTCTAGATTGATTGAAACATTGGTCATATTTGTGTAGGCCAAGGATTGGAAGATGTTCATCCAAGATAAGAGGTTTTAGCTTGGATTGAAGTATTTTGCTATAGATGTGAGTTATGAATTATATTTATGCATGTGACCAACCTTGAATGAATGCCTTTTCTTGTTGAATCTTGAATGCCAAAAACTTGAATTTGAATTTCTTTTTAATGTTAATCTTTCATTACTCTTGCTATTTGTCTTGAATAGCAAATTAGTTCTTTGATATTAAAGTTATCAAACCTTTGATTATGATGGCCA
>CATKHJ010384024.1:0-37365 GCA_949750685.1 Vernicia montana | reverse complement strand
TTAAATTATACTTATACTTAAAAATATACAATATCATATCACTAAAATTTAAAATTATTATAATTATTCAAATGTAAGAAAATGAATTATTTATGTCTTAAAGCAAAAGACGAAAATTTATTGTTAAAAATAAATTATATTATAACTTGAGTTATTAAATATTTTATAATAATTATTTTAAGTAGTGAAAAATGTTTGAAATGAAAATAATTTATTAGTAAAATTTGATGGTACAAGAGACATGTAAAATTTATATTTTGATGGGAGAAAAAAAATGATTAATATATTTAATATATTGCAAACAAACAAAAAAAATAAAAAAAATAAATGATTTTTATAATTATAGTCACTTAATTGGTAATCTAGTGGTCCCCTCTCATTTTTTCTCCTTAAATATAACTGGTCCCCCTTTGTTCACAATATTACATGGACCTGAATACATGATATAATTTACCTTAATTAAGGGTTACTTTATTTTACTTATTTAGTTGGTGTAGATCCCACTTAATATAATACTTGGCTATTTATTAAAATCAAGTGGGTTAACAGGTTAAAGATTAATCCATTTAAATTAGATAATCAGTTTAACAAGTTACCAGTTATCTTATCTAATAATAAAAATTAAAAATTAACGATCTAATAATTATAAATTCATATTTATTTATAAATTAAGTGCACCACAAAATGACTCTTACTTAAGTGGAGGCTTATGGGATAAAGAAAGTTATTTTTTTTATAGAAAAATTAATTAAGTTATGTTTATTGTAATTTGAAATCGATCATACATTTATAATTGTATAATCTAATTTACCATATATACTTTTAAAACTTTAACACTATGCAAATGAGATGAGATCCTCTTGACGTATGGACTGCAATTGGCATAACATGTGTTTGTATTAAATATGTAAAATATATCAATGTTATCAGGTTAATAGTTAATAATTAAATATTTGTGCATGATATAAAAATTAGTTGTGGAGATATTTGTTGCTAATTATTAAACTTATTTGTCATTTTCTTAAAAACATTAGGGAAATGGGAAACTCAAAATATGAGTCCATTAATGAAGTTGAGAGATTCACTACCATTAAATTATATTTGTGAGTGAATATTTAATTTGAGAGATTCATTATTATTAAATTATATTAATTTATTTAACTTATAAATTTTTTATATATAAATTAAGATTCATATCCCAACCAGGTTTTAAATAACGGTTTTACGTATAGTATTGATATCGAAATCATATTGAATCGACTGTTGTTATTGTGAATTTTCAAAGCAAACTAATCCAAATCAATAAAAAATATACTGTAACATCCAAAATACAATACATTAAATTAATAAACACTTAAATAAATATAGTCTAAACTATAAAAGTTCAAATTACATAACATATTTATGAATAATACATAATAATAATAATTAAATTACATAAATTTCTAATAAAATACTACAAGGCCATCATTTCAATTCTTAAAAATAAATATATGAAGACAAATATACCTATAATGTAAAATTTAATCAATAATTTATGCCTACAAATAAATTTTTTTTACAAAGAAATGACTTTTGTAATGACTATCAATAATGTTCTAAATACATTAAAAAAGAAAAAAAAAACTCTTATATAAATAATGTAAATAACAATATACCAATAATTTACACTAATAAAATATAAAAAAAATGAAAATTATAAATAATAGTCTTTCTTAATAATATATTTATAATTTAAATTAATATAATAAAAAAATTTAAAAATATAATAATAATAATTTTTTTGTACTTATACGTCACGCCTATATCGCTAAATAACGATTGTATTATTGTGTATCGAGTGATTCAGTATCGATTTATAATTAATTTTTATTAACACATATATAACGTTTGAATAACGTATCGAATCTCTAAAAAACCTATACAAAATGACCGATACGTAACGTATCGATCGTTATTTAAAACTCTGATCTTAATTACGAATAAGTTTATTAATAATTATTGACCGCATGATCCCTTATATATATATATATATATATATATATATATATATATATATATATATATATATATATATATATATAAGTGTTGAATTATTAATTAAAATCAAGGATTTATTTTTTTCATTCTCAACATTAATGAAGCTAAGGCAATCCTAATTCTCATTCTTTTTGGGCTTCTTTTATGGGATTACTCTTTCAATACTATCTTCGATTGATCTATAGATTTGAACCCAATTTTTTATTTTTTAATTGAAAAGGAAAAAAAATAGAATATATGACTTACATAAGTACTTTATTAAGAGATGCCATGTGACTTTTACAGCATGTCATCACTTATAAGGAATTTATTATCAAGAAAAACAAGCTTAATTAGGACCACAGCGATGCTGACCAACCTTCAACCTTATGAAGACTCCAATCGCTATTTATGTGCTCCAAACACTTTATAATAGAGAATCCATAAAAAAAAATAATAGTTAGATTAATTTTTTATTATTTAAATTTAAAATAAAATTATGAATTTAACTTTTCATGTTTAAAGAGCTAATTTTATTTTTTATTTTAAATTTAATTAATAAATTTTGCAATTTACTATGTATATTATTTATTAATTCTCTCACCTATTATTATTTATTAATTCTTTTACCTATTTAATTAAAAAGTTCATTGCATTGGATTTAAAAAAATTAACACTCTTTATATTTAAAAATTAATTAAAATATTCTCTATTTATATAAAAGATACTCTTTAAAATAAAGAGTATCATTGAATATTCTTAAAACCAATTAATTTTTTACTCAGTTACTCCATCCGTTCCAAAATATATATAGTTTTAGAGATTTTTTTTTTCTCAAAATATATGTCGTTTTAAAATTTCAAAAAAATATTTATTATTTTTTTTCCAACTTTACCCTCTCTTCATTTATCTACTAAACATTTGTATTAATTATTTTTTTCTCCACATCAAAATAAAAAAATTATATTTTAGTCTTTTTACCTTATAATTATAATAATTTAATAATTTTCTTAATTTGTATGCTGAAACCTCAAACGATAGATATTTTAAAACAAATGAAGTAATTGAATTCCAATTTGTATCAATAAATATAAAATTCTTTTATTTCAATAATTAAAGTTCTTATTGCTAATATTTTATAAAAATTTAACAATTTTTTTATGATCAATTAGTATGATGATAGCCTTACAATCTATATAATTGTATTAGTAAAACTTTACTTGATTTTTATATGAAAATTATTATTAAAATGTATTAAAATTTAGCAACGATCAGGGACGAGCCTAGTTGGGGGCAGACAACTATATATATATATATATATATATATATATATATATATATATATATATATATATATTATAATCTTTTTTTTTTTTTTTATGATTTATAGAATTATTAACCTTTTAAAGTATGGATAGAAACTTCTAAAATTTTTTATTTAAAAAACATAAGAAAATTAATAAATGATTTTTATTAAAAAAAATATTTGAAGTTAAATAATTGTAATACATAGAGAGTCTTATCACTTTAAATATTTTGATATTTTTATTTTGACTTTATAATTCATTTTTAATAAATCAAGTGAAAAAAATTCTGTAATGATTTTTTCTATTTTATTTTAATTTTAAGGTGAAAATAATTATTATATTTTTTACGTGAGAAGTGAATATTTTAAAATTGACTCCAGTAAAATCATTTTGGATTGATCCCTGGCAACGGTAATTTTTAATGAAATAAATTTTAAAGTTGGGTGTTTTTGCTAATATAAATTATAGTAATTATATTGAAACTAATAATAATTTTAATGACTATTTGTGAAATTAAGCTTAACATATTTAGATATGGATAAATTACTATAGCACACTTATGATTTAATAGAAGTAACATTATAATTCTTATTATTTCAAAATTAATACTTTTAATTCTTATATTAACTTTAATGAAAAGTATAAGATTTTAAAAATTATAATATAAAATAAGTTATAATATAATAACTCTATAATATAAATTATTTTGTAAATTATAATGTAGGGCATGCTTGGTTTAGCAGTAACGGTTAGCTTAGCTGTGAGAAGCTAACGGTGAGCGTTTGACAATTACAACATAATATAATATAAATTATTTTGTACATTATAATGCAAGGCCTGTTTGGTTTAGCGGTAACGTTTAATTGTGAAAGGCTAGTGGTCAGCGGTGTGCATTTAACGATTAACAGTTGAAATTGATTGTAGAGTATTTGACAATTCAGTGATTAAAATTGTAATTAGATATTATAAATAATAAATAAATATATTATTTTATATATTACATATCAAAATTTTTACTTATATACCATTAATATTTCTAATGTTATATATAAGAAAATTTATAATAAAAATTACTATACTTATTTTTTAATAATTATAAGGGAATAAATGATAATTATATATGCGTATTTATAATGATAAGATTATTAATTTAATATTTAAAATTTTATTAAAATTTTATTTTTAATGATTTTGAGTTAGTTTATATTTAGCTATATGAATATATAAAATAAAAAAAAATCAAAATGTATATATATATATATATATATATATATAAAAGGAATATTTCATTAATAATAATTAATAAGTACAATTTTAAATAGATAAGTAAATTTAACTGTGTTCAAAAAATACATACAAATTTTATTATAAAAATTAGTTTTTCCTTTGAGTTTCATTGATTGTATTGACAAAATAATTATATACATCACATTGACTGCGTTTGATACAACGACAAGAAACACATTTCACTTGGTGGCTATACTGAGTCATAAATCGACTTCATTATCATTTGACAAGTCTTTAAAGTAGTCCGATCTTCTAAATATCAGACTCAAATTCTTCCTAACTTCCATGACAAAAGACAAACATACTCTCATAAAAGAAGACAAGCAAACTCCTATAAAGAAAAATAAAATAAAAAACTTATTAAATTCATAAAAGGAAAAAATAAAACTTATAAAGTAAATGAAAAACAAAATTAAATTCATATCTAGAAAGACACATATTCACATATATCTCTTATTGAAAATTAAAAACTAAATAAAATAAAGAAAAATGAACCATCGTCAAACGAATGTTGGTCGACGGTGGTTCAAACAATAAACTTTTAGGGGAAAAAAAAATTGAGAGTCAAGGTGGCTAGGGTTTTAGCTAGCTTTTAGACTTAAAAATTACAAATTTTAACTTTTAGTCAAAAGACAGTGTTTTATTATAAAATTTAAAAGTTAATGTTTGAGAATTCAGTCGCTTACTTTTATTTTTGATTTACCAAACACTTTATCCCAACGGTTGAATATTTAACCACTGAATGCTAATCTTCAAACGCTAAACCAAACAGACACGTAATAACTCAATAACTAACTCATTATATTTTAAAAATTAGAAATCAAAATATTATATAAGTTAGAAAGTTCAAAATTAAAGTATATTGAAATTTTTTGATTAGACTAAAAATCAATTAAAATATTTAATAAAAATTTTAACTTAATATTTCCATTAAAGCACTAAATACAATCACTTTTCTATGGTATTACATACTTATAATTAAAAAATGAAATTAAGATAGCTTTTTATTAGAATTACTTGCTTTTTTTTTTTTTGGGAATGATTTACTCTATAATCTTTTCATAAATTAATTCATTAATAAGAAATGAAAATTCAATTTCACAACCCAAAGTCATTTTTTCTCTTGAATGGTTACTAAAATTCTTTCTAGTTTCTTTCTACCATAATTTTCTGTCAAGAGAAGTCCTTTTTATAGACTTCAAAGGAAGAGACATCTCCCTTAAAAAAAGGTAATCACAAGCACCAATGAAACACCTTTATCCATTGACAAGGATCACAACTCTTTTTCAGAAGTTACTGTTATAGCCTCAACAAAATGTTGCCATGCCCTTGATTATGACTCCTATTTCAATTTATATTCATCTGAGACATATATACTTATCTAAATAGATATTAAGAGTTTGTGTGGTATAAATAATTTTAAAATGAAAAAATTCATTTTCATATGATTAGAAAAATCCAATAATCAATAAAAAATTTTAATTTAAAAGATTTTCGATTTAATTATTAAATTTTGTTTTGAAATATCAAAATTAGAATTGATAATTTTTACACAATCTGTTAATGCGGCACAAACAAAACACATAATTAATGAATTTAGATTTAGTATAAAAAGATTCAGATCATAAACTGATAAACATATCAACTTATTTACAACACATCAAAAATTTGAGTATAAGTGGATTAATTTGTATAATCTGCAATGACACGCTATAACTTATTTAGTAATATGTTTACGTGTCAAATGTATAATATATGATTTATTAAATATCATAAGATTCATTCAATTTATATTGTAAATTTTTTTATCCTTAAAAGTGTACTAATAATAATTAATTTAAATAAATAAGATATAAATAAAAATTATTGAGGAAAATTTTAGTTTTTTTTTTTTGCCAAATTATTTATTTTAGTTAATATTTTATATTTTAGAATTAAAATTCGTTATTTAAAAAAAAAAAAAAACTAAAATTCGTTGAATTCTCCTTATACCAGTATTTTGACGCTACACGAATTGCCTAATGGAAATTTTAAATGATGAGCTATAAAATAAAAAATAATTCTCCCTTCTTTTATAAACTTCTCCCATTAAATTCAAAATCTCTTGACAGAGAAATCAAGTTTTTATCGTTGAAGTGTCCTCTTGAATATGTTAAATTATTTAAATCCATTTGGAGATCTCAGGATCCATATCCACTCCCACATGTGTGAGTGCATATTTGCTATAACAAATATTAAAAAAAATATATATTAGAAGATTTATAATTTTTCACAACTCTAATGATACTTCAGTATCAATAAGATAATGTTTGATAAAATTAAAAATTAAACGCTGAAAAATTAAATGTTGAATTTTAAACATTGAATATAATAAGTACTTAAATTTTTAAGCTTTGAATATAATCATTATGTTTTATAATTATTATTATTGAAAATTATTAAACTTTTTTATTATATATAATTAACCATATAATATTGATATTATTTAAGTTTTAACCATTAAACACATTTTTGAAATTAAATAAAAATAAAAAATCATAAATACAAAAATTTAGAAGTAACAATCATGTTAATATAACATTTCTCTTAAGTTTTTAAAAAATAAACATTATTAAATTTTAAATGAGTATTACAAAAATAGATAAAAAAAATTTTAAAAAAAAATTAATACAACTAAAGGTCAACACTCAAAGAATATACTAAGAGTATAAAAGTCACTTTAATAAAAAAATTTAAAAATTCAATAGCTGAGCGTGTTCAATATAAATTTTAAGTCAAATATTTTAACTTACTATTTTAAGTGATTTTTGATTTAATTGAAATTTTTTAATTGAGACTATTTTATGGGTCTGTTTGAGAATGCTTGTTGAGGCTAAAAAAATACTTTTTGAATTTTTTTATTTAATTAATTAATTTTTATTTTTTTTATAGGGATAAGTATAAAAAAGTATAATGTAGTTTGACTTTTTTTATTTATGGGTTTGTGGATTTTTTTTTTACAAAAAGAGGTATGTATTTTCCGCCGTTAGCACTTAGAAGTTTCTGCCATTAATACAGTTAGTGAGCGCTGATGTGGCACTTACGTGACATATGTGGGACTCACTTTTATTTTTTAATAATAAAATACTAAAAAATAATAATAATGGCCCACTAAAAATTAATATATATATATTAAAAATTTTGAAAAATAATAAAATAAATTTTAATTTCTATTAAAAATGAAAAATATTTAAAAGTAAGAAAATTAATTAAAATAAAAAATAACAGAAAATATATATATATATATTTTTTAAGATCATCTTCTTCTTCTCTAGACCCAGGTGACCATCTTCTTCTTCTCCAAATGTTGATTAGATATCAGTCCTAATATCTCAATAATGTGCTATGATTAGAAACAGCTCCACACACAATTCCCTAGTTCAAAACTATTCCCAAAATCCTCCGAGCATCCACCATCGTCAACGACAATGATTAATGTCTTGAATGTGGTAGAGAAGCCAACTGTGGCGAAATCGTTGGCGACCATACTCTCAATGACTCAACAACATGGGCTAAGAGTTAGAGATGGACGGTCTCGCTACAACAAAATCTTTCAGTTCAATTACGTGATTAACGGGCAACCATGTCACATGCTTATGACCTCCATCATCGGTCACTTGATGGAGCTCGGATTCGAAGATCGCTTTCATAAATGGCATTCTTGCGATCCTGCTGATCTATACCGTGCACATGTTCGTAAATTCGTCCCTAAGGTCTCTCTCTCCTCTCATTCTGTTTATTAATGCTTGTTCTAATTATATGCATATTGCTTCAATTCTCCATATTTTTAATTGATTTTTGGACATGACAAGATGGATATTAGAAGGACATTAGAGGAGGAAGCTAGAAGGTTCCAATGGCTTATTCTGTGGCTTGATTGTGATAGAGAAGGAGAGAACATTGCATTTGAAGTGATAGATGTTTGTGGAGCAACAAATTGCTATTTTTTGAGATATTGGCCTAGTATTTTTTGTGGGATTCGAGACTTTGAATTGAGGATTTTTTGAGATTTCATTAAAAAATAATAGTTAGTATTCTCTAGACCCAGCGAAGATCTTAGGTTTGTGTCCACGCTTGCGCAGGGCAAAAGCTGGACTGCTGTTCATGACTGGATTGGTGTAGATCGGCGTAGATTTGGGTTGGTTCGTTGGAGCGAGGAGATGCTGGTCAAGTTTCGTTCACTGATGATGGCCACTAGTCGAACATGCTGCTACGCGATTTAGGCTAAACGATGGAGAAACTTGGTCGAGATGGTGCCTGATGGGTTGATGATGGCAGCGGAGATGCAAGCTGCAATCTTGAAACCCAATCGGCGATAGCGAGGTGTCCATAGTGGCCACTTGTGAATTGGAGATAATGAAGAAGCTTGGGTCTGTAGCTAGCTGGAGATGATTCATCTTGATTTTCTGTTAAAGATTCGCTGAAAATGATGAATAAGCTTAATTTTCTGTTAATTTTCCATTTTAATTAATTTTCTTATTTTAAAATATTTTTAATTTTAATAAAATTAAACATTCTCTTATTTTTCAAAATTTTTAATATATATATTAATTTTTATTGGGCCTTTTAGTATTTTATTATTAAAAAATAAAAGTGAGTCCCACATATATTATGTAAGCGCCACACATCAACGCTTACTAACGATGTTAACAACAGATATCCTTAAGTGCTAACGGTAGAAAGCACAAACCCCTCTTTGTAAAAAAAAAAAAAATTCATAAATCCATAAGTGAAAAAGAGTTAAAGCACAAAGTACTTTTTTTATACTTATCATTTTTTTATAAACTACTTTTTCAAATATGTTTTTAAGAAAGATATCAATTTACTTATTTTTTTGAAAAAACAATTTAAAAAAATATATACAAATTTTTATTAAAAACGCTTTTTTTAAACGCAATCCCAAACATATCTTATATTATCAAATTATCTTAAAACTAATAAATGTTGAAAATATTATATTAAATAATAAGTTGAGTTATTAAATCCCCATGATTTTGTGAAGGAGTGTGTCATGTACATGATTCTTATGTGTATATATTGATTTAAAAATAAAATAATAAGTTAAGTTATCAAACACTCCTAAAGTTAAACGCTAATTAGTGGTTTATAATTTAATTTAACACAAAATAAATGTTGATTCTTAACTGATTTTTAAATTTAAAAAGTATTACAAAATATATTTTTAAAAATTAATTTTAAGTGTTTAATGTGAATTATCCAACATTAAAGTTGATTTCAATCTTTGATTTTTTTCTTATATCAAAATTATCCCTGGGTTGGCTCGATTTTGATTATATTTTTTATTTAAATTTTTTAAAAATATTTTAATATACATGAATTATTATTATTATTAATTTTTTATTAAATTTATATATTATATTTTGATAATTTTAAATATTAATATAAATAATATATATTGGTCAATTAAAAAAATAAAAAGACATTAATATATTTATATATATAAATTTTAATTAAAATCTACAAAATACAATAACATTAAATAAAAATCAATGAAGTTACTTTATATAAATTTAAAGATAAAATAAAAAAATAATAAATAAAAAAAACCCTTGTCCTGCTCCTCTTCTTTTTTCTCTCATTTTTTTTTTGGCAGAGATAATTTTTCCTTTGTTTTTTTGTTTTTTTGGGCTGTCGCCATGTAGCCTCATCATTTCACTTTTTTTTTTTTTTTTAGTTTTAGTTTTTTTTTAATAAATATAAATGTACTCTTTGCATATATGTAATATTTTAGTAGTATTGTTCGTTTGTATTTATTTTTATTTTTTCTAACGGTAGTTGTTTGGTCTTTTTTTATGAAATTATTTATTTTTTAATTTTGAAGGTATTGTTATTTATATATAGAATTAATATTGAAAATTTTAATGGAGATGATATATCAAATATTTGTAGCTGTTTGATAGACTCATTTAATGAATTAAAAATCGAGTTATGACATGATATAGACACTGAGTGAAGCGTATTTATTATTATTATATCAAGTTAATTGTCCTGTCAATATGATCGTCATTCAAGAATAAAATTTATAAATTGTAAAATTTTATATTTTATTTACTATTAATCATATAATTATTTATTTTTCATGAATGAAAATTCAATCTTCCATAAAAAAAAAATAATAATATAAATTTAGTTTTTAATATATATATATTTCAATTTCACAAGCATTTGGTAGTGTTAGATCTTTGGCAAACAGGTCTCTTTCTTAGACGGCAGTTGGCACAACCTCCGAGCAGATAGCGTGACAATTAGTTTTTTAATTTATACTAATAAAATAAAATAACTGTTTAATTTGACCCAAAAAATAATATTAATTACCTAAATAAAATATAATAAATAAAATAATAATTATTATATATTTTATTTTATAATTTATTTATTTATCCGTCCGCTTCTCTTGAAAAACAGTTACCAATATCTTCCAAAGCGGGAGTGATAAAAGAGAGAGAAACGACGAGAAACTGATAGTCTGATACTTTAGATCATAGCCGTTGCTTCTTTTCCATTTTCTTGCTGCATCGAATCTTAACCGTCTGTCTCATCAACGGCGGTGGCTCTTCTCGTGTCTCCGCCGTCCCGATTCCTCGATCTCGCTGATCTCCGGTGAGGTTCTTCTTGTATTGGATTCAAATTCACTCGCCTTTCCGTTTGTTATCTAGAAAATAAAAAGTTATAGAGAAGAAAATGAGAACTTGGGTAATTTTCATTTGCCTCTTCAGGAAAATTGAGGAGTAATCAATTTTGCAAATTATCAATTCATCCTTTTTTTTAACTATTTTGGGAGTGAAATTCTATTTGAGAAGCATCAATTTGTGTTTTTTTCAATAGAATTATATGACAAACCAAATTCTAAATAATTTCGTGGATTGTTAATTTGTTATGGATGATTTAATTGGGTTATCTGAATTCAGAATTGTTTTTTTTTTTTCTTTTGGTGAGTAGATTTTGATTTGCTTTAATTTTTGGTTTACTCTATGTTTTCTGTTTAGAATTCATGTGCACAATTGATATGATAGTATTTCTTAATATTTTTTACTGGAATTTTAATTTTTCCTATTAAAGTTGAAATTTTTTGTTTAGATTGAGTGAAGGGAATCTAATTGGTAAATCTAAAGTTGCTTATTGTTGATTAATTAATTAAAGGACTTATTTTTTTTAATAATGGACATGACATCATGTGGATAGCATCCACAAGTTCTGTTTTAGAAGGGAAGCACTTTATACATCTATACTGTTGATGTATTTTTGTTATTTTCCCTGCTTTTTGGCTGAGTATACTTTTTCAAGTTGCATTATTCTGGTCAGGTTAGATGCCTAAGTTGAGATGAAGGTATGTTAGAAGAATTGTGATTTTGGGTTTGCTTTTGTTTTCCTTCATTTTATTTTATTTTTTGTATATTGATATTTTTTTAGAAAATCAAGAGCATAGAACTTCACAGACATGATTGCTAATATGGACCAATATTTGGGAAACCCCAGAATCAGGCCAGCCATATATTCTTGGTTTTAGATTTTTGCAGGTTCGTAACTTTTATTTTTAAATTGAAAGTGTCTTGCTCATTTCAATAATTTAGCAGCCATCATCAAGGCAGGAATTCTCTCCATAAAGCACACACATGAAGTTTTGTGTAAATTGATGTTTCAAGTGTTCAATTTTGATAATATTTCCTTTGGTCATTTCTCGCTTTTGTGGGCAAATATGTGCAAGAAGAATATGTAATTTGGTTTAATTTACTGCATTACTTTTTCCCTTTTGTTGTGACTTTTAGTTTCTTGCTAAATCTTTCTGATGACTATTGTTTCTTTCAATTAGCCAGCATTAGCAGTTGGTGTCTCCAATGTAGCAGTTTCACTGAGTTTTGCTTCATTGCTGCAATCATTCCAATGTGATAATTGAAGAAGCATTTCGGATTTCATTTTTCTCGATTATGGTTATGATCAACATAACATTTTCTCCATGTTCATTGCTGGCATTTGAGATTGGCGTCTGCTTGAGAGAAAAACTCTCTGCTACTGCCATCTCTGCTGCAGGCTCTGAGATCTACAGCTTTTCTTCTTCATTCCATGTGTCCTGATCTGGACTACTCTATACAACAAGATATGGCAGTTGCAAATTTTAGAGGAGCCCTTGGTGGTGAGTATTGTGGCAATAAGAGATTGGAAAGAAAACCTTCTGGAAGGAGGCGTGTATTTGTTCAGACTGAAACTGGCTTTGTTTTGGGTATTGAATTAGACAGGAGTGACAATGCCCATACTGTAAAGAGAAAATTACAGCTTGCCCTTGATGTCCCAACTGAGGAAAGGTCATTGAGTTTTGGGGATACAGTGTTAAAAAATGATCTTAGTGCAGTTAGAAATGATTCTCCACTTCTTCTCACCAAGAATTTTATGCACAGAAGCTCATCTACGCCATGTCTTTCACCTACAGGGAAGGATCTTCAGCAGAGTGACCAGAGTGGTCCGATTGAGATATTAGGATTTTCAGATCATTTTGCCACAGTAAAAGAACTAGTAAAGGAAATTGTGAAGGCAATGAGAAACGGTGTTGATCCAAGTCCTATTTGCAGTGGACTTGGAGGGGCATACCATTTCAAAAATTGTCACGGTAAAATTGTTGCTATCGTTAAGCCCACAGATGAGGAACCATATGCCCCTAATAATCCTAAAGGTTTTGTTGGCAACGCTCTGGGGCAGCCAGGCCTGAAACGTTCTGTAAGGGTTGGGGAGACAGGTTTCAGAGAAGTAGCAGCTTATCTTCTTGACTATGATCACTTTGCTAATGTGCCCTCAACAGCCCTTGTGAAGGTCACCCACTCAATATTCAATGTTAATGATGGGGTGAAGGGAAATAAGCATCAACAGAGGAAGCAGGTCAGCAAGATTGCATCATTGCAGCAGTTTATACCTCATGATTTTGATGCCAGTGATCATGGGACTTCAAGCTTTCCTGTCGCTGCTGTCCATAGGATAGGGATACTGGATATACGGATATTGAACACAGACAGACATGCTGGGAACCTTCTGGTCAGGAAGCTAGATGGAATTGGAAGGTTTGGTCAGGTGGATCTTGTTCCAATCGATCATGGCCTTTGCCTTCCAGAAAGTTTGGAGGACCCATACTTTGAGTGGATCCACTGGCCACAAGCATCAATTCCTTTTTCTGAGGATGAGCTTGAGTATATTAATCGTCTTGACCCCTTTCAAGATTCTGATATGCTTCGAAGGGATCTGCCCATGATTCGAGAGGCATGCCTCAGGGTCTTGGTTATTTGCACAGTTTTCCTCAAGGAAGCAGCAGCTTTTGGTCTCTGTCTTGCTGAGATTGGAGAGATGATGAGTAGGGAGTTTCGAGGCCATGAGGAGGAGCCAAGTGAACTTGAGCTTATATGCATTCAGGCAAGGAGTCTGTTAGGAGAGACAGAATATCATTCTTATGAGGTGAAAACAGGAAATGGTGAGGAGTTTCAGTTTGATATTGACTGTGAGGAGTTAGATTTGACTTTAAATGTGGGAGACAAAATGGAAATGAAACCCCTCTCGCCCAGGTCAAGAGGTGGAAATGGCCAACCTCCTCTGTCTAAGCTGGTGGAGAGCGTGGAGGAGGAGGAGGAAGAGGAGGAAGAGGTTGAAGACTCTGAAGGCAATACATTAATTTTAAGCGCAGATGAGTATGCCGACCCTACACAGGACCAAGCTCCAACTGTTTCAAAGATGTCAATGTTATTGAAAAACATCAATATTGGTGAGAAGAGTTGGCGACATGAGGGTGCAATGCAGAGAAGTGGGTATTTGGCTGGTACATCATCTGGAAATAGGAGTGTGAATGAGCAGCTTCCTGCAAGTGCTAGCTTTGTGAAGCTGGCTGATCTGACTGAACGGGAATGGATACTGTACCTTGACCATTTTCAGAAGTTGCTCTGCCCAGCTTTTGCTAATCGGAAATCAGGGAAGGTTGGTCAGAGGTATAGACAGAGGCTTGGGACATCATGCCAGTTTTGAGAGTTGGATATAACGGATATTGTAAATGTGGAAAATGGAAATTAGACAACGTTTGAAACCAAAAATATGCAGGTGAGTTTGGTTGACATGGTTATTCCTCAGGATGATGGACATCATTTAAGATTTAGAATAATAATGGCATGAAAACTTTTGGATGGTAAAATGCAGTTATCAGCGGCTGGAGGTGAGGACTAAGTTCTTATTCATTAATATGTAATCTCTGTCTTTCATTTTCTTTTTTGGTTGAATTGCTTTGTGGTTAGTTTTGAGAGTGTTGAACATAAAAATTATGTAGGAATAAATAAAGACATGTATAGGCATGATTGTCTCATAGGAGGTGCAAACTAGACAGATATCGGGTATTTGCTATGTGCTTCCTACCATAGTTAGAGATGAGAATGTAATGGTTGTATGCCTTTTTGATATTCAGTGTCTAATGTATGTGATACTTTGGCTTAGCATCTTTAAGCATTTATATGTCACTTGTATTCAAATAAATAAACATTGGGCAATTTGGTGGTTTTAGTTAGAAGTTTTAAATTTGTTTAACAAACTACTGATCTCAGTACCATTAAACTATATTAAAACAGATCCAATTATTCAGATTCAATTAGTGGCATTGACATTTTAAGCTCTTGACAAGTGTTTGTAATGAAGGTGAAGATTCAGCTTGAAAAAAGGATGAGAGTTTTAGAGTAACTTGGAAAGAAACAAAAGCCAAAAAGCATTCGTGTGTTTCAAATTTCTGCAGTAAAAACCTACTTGTAATTGTTGTTTATAGTTAACAATAATAAGCAAGAAAAAAAAAATCAGAAGATAGCAATTGGGTAAAATTTAGAAAGTGAAGTTGAGAAATATATTGATATGAAACAGTATTGACCTCAGTAGAGACGAAGGATGAGGAAGGTGTGAAAATGGTAGGTAAGGATGGAGCTAAATCTGTTCCTCAGCCAGGTTTAGATTTTCAAAGGCTTAGTCTGATCAGCCCATAATTTTCTTTATTAAATGAAATCAGCAGCCCGGCCTACAAACAGGTCCAAATGAAGCTTAACTAGGGCTTTGCCGGCGACTATGGAGCTTTGATCGGTGGTAGATAAGGATCAAGCTAATGTATATATGGGTCTTGAAGCCCGATCTGATGCAATGGAGGATGGAGCTGTTCTGTTTTCTTTTTGAAAATTTTCTTTTCTTTTCTTTTATTTTTCTTTTGTGTTTTTTTTTGAATAAAAAAAAGAAGAAGGCTATTTATCCAAGTGAATTCATTAATCACGTGGATTAATAATCAAATTAAAAAATAAAAAAGTTGGGTATACTAATACTACATCAACACTACACTACGTTAGTAGACTCTAACATACTGTAGACCTCCTAACAGCGCAAAGTAGGGATGTACGTGAGACTCGAAAATATTAAATCGTATAAAAAATTCGAATCGAAATTTTTTTTTTATCATTTGACTTTTTTTGAATCGAACTATTTTAAAAAAAAAATTTGTACGATTATAGAGATTAGTAGTTATCCGTATTGAAAACCGTACTAATCCAAAAAATCGAAACTAAAATCGATTTAAAGGATTTTATATATATATATATATATATATATATATATATATATATATACTTTGATATTAAATTAACAATACATTTTAAAAAAATTTAATAATATATAAGTAAAATTTAATTTTTATTAATTATAAATTTTATTTTCAAATTAGTTATTATATTGCAACTTTGTAAGTGCAAGCTAAATTTAAAAAAAAAATGAATAATTTGTATAATACTAATATTATTTTAAAATTTCATTAATTTTTGTAATACTAATAATTTGTAATTTCATTGATTTTTATTTTTGTTGTATATATTATGATTTAATTTCAATGAAAGCGGTTTAAACTGAAAAGAAATATATATTTTTAATTATTTAAAAATAAAAAATCTCCGAATCTCCGTTTTGTCCAATTCCATACTGAACCGTTCCATTAGACCCGAATCTCCGTACCAAACCGTTCAAAAAAATCGAGATGGTTCGATACATAGATTTTTATCTCACGGTTTGGTTTCGGAAATCTACTTTCGGAAATCTTCCAAGTTCGATTCGATTCCGGAGATTTTCCAATTTTTTAATTCTCCCGAATCGTACTTAGCCCTAATGCAAAAATCTCAAAATATTTTTGTCAAAATTTTTTCATAGATTGTAAAAAAAAATAAAATGGGGAAATCGTATGATATTTTTTTATATTTTCACTTTCTAATATTCCTTTCGACCTAGGCAGTCTTTGTCCATGCCCTATCGGCTCCCATATGATGTTTATCATGATTTATACATACATGGATTTATTACATTTGTTGATTTTGATATGTTCTTGGACTTGTTCATTTGTTGTTATATAGCAAGGTGTCTAATTGGATTATTGGACTAGAGAACCCAAGAGGGACCATGATATGATGATATATCAGAGTGATTTGACTGGTCATATGGCTTTCATTATTAGCCAAAAATAGTTGTTTAGCACCCAAATAAAAATGAAAATGAAAATGATTATTCTTAAATGTAGAATTTAATATTTATAAATGAATTTTCATATTTGAAATTAAAAAATTAAAAATATAAAATTTAATTAAATTTTATATAATTCATGTTTGGAATAAATTTAAAATTGAATTTAGAAGTTGATTAACTAAAACCATATACCATAAAATTGAAAGTGAATCTTTGTTTTTCTTTATCAATCCCATGCATGAATGAATTCTACAACTAGGGCAGCTTTTAAGGTTAAAATAGATGTCTCATTAGTCTGCAGTCACAAAAGCAAAGACTAAAAAGCTTTGAAATTTTACCTACTATAACAGGATGGGTTAGTACTTGGAAAACTTAATCTACTTGTTTCCACAAGAAGATCATCGATTCATTTTGCCTATATTTGTGCATCAAATTCTATCATTTTAGTATGAGTTGACAGAAAGATTAAGAGCAGGAAACAAGAAATTAAAAGGGGTGGGACAAAAATTTAAAAACACAACTCCACTTGAAAGCAAAGAGAATTTCTGGTCATTTTAATTGCTCTCTTTTATGCTCGCCATCTGACTCAACTCCACTTGCTGATGCTCTATCCTGCTTACAGCTCGCGAAAAATCTCGACTGGCAAAAGACATTGTCTCTTCCTTCGTAAGGCGCCTTTGTTTTATCTTCAGTATAGCCTGTGAAACTTCTCCGATCAGAGGCCGCTTCCTTTGGGATTTTTGCAAGCATTTATGAGCAATGGCAGCTAGTTCTCTCACTTCGTCAATGTTGCACTCTCCAGCCAGTTTCTTATCTAGTATTTCATCGACACCATCGGGGCTCATAGCAGCCTTTGGATAAAAAAAAAATGAAGGGGAAAAAAACAATATGATGTTTCAGATCAATGCAACGGACATTATCGAAAGAAAGAACGTTATGGGTGAGGGCATCACACTTACAAGATTAATATATTCCATTAGGTTTTGCTGTGGGTGGATGGCTGTAATGAGTTCAAAGATGATAATGCCAAAACTGTAGATGTCACTCTTCATGGTGAACTTGTTTGTGGATATGTACACTGGGTCTATGTAGCCATAGGTACCTTTCAAACCAGAATTTCGCCCATCGTATGCCTCTTCCTTTGAAAGTCCAAAATCAGCAACCTAACATGAGGGAACCATCAAATGACTATCATCATGAAAAAAGGGCATAAAACTCACAATCAAGCTATCCTTTCTAATTATTAATTTCCCTGTCCTTACCTTAGCTCTCAATGATTGGTCCAACAATATGTTGGCAGACTTCAAATCACGATGTATTACCGGTGGGACTGCCTGTTTCAAGAAAATGTCAATTTGAATATATACATGTACACACGCAGCATTCCTACAAATGAACTATGAGATTAAGTAATTAAGCCTACCCCTTCATGAAGATATTCAATTCCATGCGAAATATCTAGAGCAATTTGAAGCCTTTCTTCCCAACTCAAAATTAGTTCTTCATCTGGGAGCATGCACAGCAGCATGTTCATTTTTAAAGGATCAAAAGATAAGGAAAAAGCAACTGAAATTGCCATCTACATCGTACAATATGAAAAGGGTATAATACCGCTAAGTGCAGATTTAGTCAGAAGTTTCTGAATATACACCTAAAATTCAAATAGTCAGAAAAAAAACACACACACACACAGATGATGCATTTAACAAATGGCAAGCATTAATAAGGGATTGTTGGGTATTAATGAATTCCATAAAATTTGAAGAAATTGATTTGAAAATTCACATTTGAGGTGTTGTATAAATGAAATTCGTTTGGAATTCTAAATTTTTAATTCTATTGAATTGGTTAATTGAGTAAGGCTAGAAGCTATTAATGCTAATGAATTCTAAGCGCAAGCTAGTAAGGCTACATATTCAAAATGAATTCTATATTTAATCCAAATATGAAAATTCATTTACAAATGACTTTTTTTTTTAATGAAATTCATTTGCAAATCAAATGAATTCTTCGTTCATTTATTCCAAACACTATGTAATAGTTAAAAAATATTCAGGAAATACCCCTAACCATCAAAGGCAGATAAATGATAAAAACATTGTTTTTCTTTTGACAAAAATTGGATAAGCCCATATTTGAAAAGAAGAAATTAACTTACCCTTTAATCTAAATATTTCCATGTGCAAAATGGTATTGGCAAATCAACAATATATAATATGTAGATAGCCTTCATCTATGTACATTAAATATCAACACAAGGCAATTAGCACACAAGTGATATGAGGAACTGTGCCATCATATACAACATTTCTTCCTGTTGGAGGGCATATTTCAATACCAAAAAAAAAATTATTAGCACCACTCAAAACAAACTTCAGCATTTATTTTTGGAATGGTTAAGTCCAAGTTAAATTACATAGTGAAATCCTAAGAGAGAAGTAAATACCAAGTCGCCAAAAATGATTGTAAATTATCAAGCAGCACAATTTTAGTAACAGATAATGATAGCCAATGACCAGAAAGAATGATGCAGCTTTAATCAAGAAAGTATCCTTTCACATAAGTTGGATAGCTACCAAAATAAGACAAGGTATAACAATTCAAATAAATGGGGGAGCTTACTGTATAAAAGGTTTGCCAGGCTCCCATTACTCATGAACTCATAGATCAACATTCGTTGACCTTTATCAACACAATATCCCAACAAATTCACAAGATTCCGGTGATGCAGCCTTCCCAGTAGAGATACCTGCAAAAGGACCAGGCTAAAAATTGAAAACTCAACATCCTTTCTTGGAAATGCAGAATATAGAATGTGCTTGAAGTTCACAGAGAGTTTATAATTACAAAAGCAATGCTGGGAATACACAAATAGCAGTGAATGGAATATTGAACCTTTCGTCATGTTATTTATCCAAAATCTGCATAAGTATTTCTATTAAAGGATTCCTCCTACAATTAATCTAATGATCATGAGCATAACAAATTTCAATAGTTTTTATAATGAAGCAATAGACCATATTATTCCTAACAATGCTCTCGTGACACTTTATCCTTTCTAATAATGGTAATGTTCTAAATAATACATGTTGAAAAAGTATAAAGAAACAAATAGCCCCTCCAATTCATCAAACTGAAAAGACATGTATGGTTAAAAGATGTAGCATAAGAAGATCACTCCTCTAGTATCTTAGTGAAAGTTTTGTTATTTTAGCTCTTACCTCTGTTTGAAACTCTTTCTCCCCCTGCTTTGAATTAGAAGCAAGAACCTTCACAGCTACTACTCCACCAGGCATCACAGCTTTATATACAGGACCAAATGAACCTTGTCCCAGAATAGTTGTAAAATTTTGTGTAGCTTTCTGAACATCCCTGAAAAAGAAAAATTAATAACTTCTTAGACTACACCTAATGCTTTGCAAATTAGATAAAGGATTTTAAAATTCTACATGCAATATCCATTTAGCTTGTCAAAAGCTGGAGGGTAAATACTCCAGACACTAAAGTAAAGTCTCCTCTAAAACCGAAGGTTCTTTACCTTCTTCACATCAGCCCTCCACTTACTAACACTAAAGACAAAAATAAACAAACTGGAAAGTATCTATAAAAGTGATTTTAGAATCAAATGCTGGAAATTGTCACAGTAACATATGTTACACTTTTGCAAGTGACGCTTTGAACAGTGTCAGTATAACATGAATCAGAGCACAACTTCCCTTTTTTTGGGTTTTTTCCCTTTCTCCCTTTGTTATCTAACTAGATGATACTTAAAAAAAACTAGAGGGGAAAAATGATGGGAAGAGAGAGAGAAAGAACACAATGTTAACTTCAATGTAATTCCAACTTCTTTTTCCACCACTTATCATTTGTCAATGACCAGAATGCCTGTGATAGCCAACTGCTAGATTGATTATGAAAGCAATATTTTGTGGAATACTAATCTGCCAAAAGCACTTTAATAGTTCGTTCACTTAGTTTTGTGTGTCCTTCCAGGTTTTGAAACATACTACATAAATCAAATTGCATAGCTTCTAAAACGCATCAGAATTTTTTCCCCTAACAGCCTGTGGCAAACAAGATTACAAAATAATCATTTCTAGTTTCTAAAACAAATGTTACAGAGTTCACGTAAATTTTATGGACTTAATATGGTTGTAAGGGTCAATTTCATCATATGTTGCAATTGAGACCGAATGAAAATGAAACTACTTTTGGAATGGGCTATATTTTCACAACGAATATAGTTTAATTTTTATCACCCAAAGATGGCTTTCAACAAGAAATATACTTAAAAATAGACCTAAATGCAGTTATTATCAATTGTAAGAATCCAGTAAGGATGAACTGAACCTAATATGTACAACAAAAACAAAAGTTGCCTACAATTTAGAGATTTACATACTTGTAAGAATATCTAAGTATGCCTGATGCAGATGTAAACTGATCTTTACTGTGATTATTCCACCAGAAAAACTGAAAACCTTTATGAGGTTGTTCTGATGCCTGAATGGTTACGGAATTTGCTAGTGAAGCACTAAAGTCAGTGCTTGTCCCCAAGCCATTCGTACGAATGGGAAGAGTTGTAAGACTACGCTCATTTGCACACTGTCGGAGATGAGCACGGTTCTTGTACCACCTTATGCCAAAAAATATCAACGTAGCTATCAAGATACCAAGGGCCAAACCAACAGAGACTCCTATAATAACCAAATCACTTTCATGAACCATTCTTGGGTCTCTTTTGGAACTTGGACAATGAAAGCATTTTGTGGTTGAAAAGTTCTGCAGGTTTACTGTCATGAATGAACGAATCATGTTTAACTTAAAAGAATTTTCTCCAAATATGTAAAAAATTGCGAAGTATAGAAGAATTTTTTTTTTTTTACATTTTCCTGTATCTTGAACATATATGCGAAACAAGAAAATAGTGATACAATTGTCTGTAAGCACACAAAATGCTAGTCTTTTGCTAAATGCAAGAACCTGAGAAACAACATATAATATAACAGGTCATTGTAATAAAGCATATGTTTTCAAGGAAAAAAAAATATAAGGTTCCTTAATTAAGAAATCCCAACAAATATACATATTTATATTACAAAACAAGATGTGAAAGAAGGGGAGAAAAGACAGAGTCCAAAAATCAATTCACTCATAAGTTATCAGTTCACAGGACAACAATACAATTTGGAAAAAAGGAGGACGAAGACAACAATACAAGCAAATTTCTGCAACAATATCCTCAAAACAGAAAATTTCAGTTGAATCCAGATGAGATGATATTTTTATAACATAAGATTACCCTAAGTTATGCCAGCCCTTCAGCATTGTAGCCTCTCCTATAAACTCTTTAAGTTTTTAGAGGTTTTAGAATGCCCCAGAAGTATCAGAGGCAATGATAACAAAACTATTGATCATACAACTTGCGATCAAATACAAAAGCATTTTTTCCAAATGCCAAGAAGGTGTAATTGCCATATTTTTTGAGAGATAGCCACAAATTATCCACAGAACAAAAAAAAATGACAAGAATATTCTTCATCTACAGAATGGCCATTTACCCATGAAAGCTAAAATTCGATTGTAAGTAACATATATATATTAGCATAATTCATCAAGATTTCAAATACCCACAAAACCCCATCTTCTACGCATGTACTCTGATCATCAAAACTACCAAATCAACAACATAACAACCAAAGAATATCCAATGGGTTCTCTCAAAACTCAAAGAAGAACAGTAAAACACCATCCAAAAAGCAAAACCCACAAAAAAAAAAAAAAAAAGAGTAAAAAAAACCAATCAAAAAACACAATTAAGCTAAAATTACATCATAAATAAACATTGACAAGTACTACATACCTCAAAGACCAGTGATCAGCATCATCTGTATACACCTTACATGTCTTTTTAAGTTTCAATTAACTGTAAATTGACAGAGAAAAAAGAGAGAAAGAGAAACTGAAGAAACAGGTATGAGTTGGGGAGTCGTATTGGGGGTGCTAAATTGAAAGGGGAAAAATAATAGAAAATGGTGTATTGGTCAGTTAAAGGAATGATTTTTCGTTGGGACTCTAATAAAAACACCACCACTAAAGTGTTGCCGGTGAAAAAAAAAAAGACCAAGTATTGGGCTGTTCTTTATGGTCTTTGGCAATTCTTTGGGGGGTCACGTAATAATAACAATATGCTTAGACCTATCCGCCATTAAACCTTTTGCTCTGCCTTTATTTTTCTCGTCTTTGATTTTCTTTCGACTGATACATTTAACTACTTTTACTTTTCTTTATTTATTTTTAAGTATTAGTGAAAGAAATTTGGATTGATATTTAAAAAATATTTATTGTATTTCATGCAAATTTTAAATTAAAAATTCTGACTTATTATTTTAAATAATTTTAAATTATTTAATATTTTTAAAATATGTATTACTAAACAACTGCACTTGAGTCATGCAATTCTCCTGAATCGATATCATTATTGTAATTTTTTTTTAATTGTATTTAGATGTATGTTTTATCAATTTACATTGTAAATAATTTTTGTAATCTTATTAAATGTTGGTCATTTATATAGAAATTAAGAAATTTATGAGAAAGATATATATTTTTCTTGAGTTTACCTTTTTATAATTTATGACTGTAAAATGAAAACTAAAATCCATTAGTAGATTGTAGATTGTAGATTGAAGGATTGGAGGTACATTTTATTTAGCATCATGAATATATATATATATATATATATATATATATATATATATATATATATATATATATATATTTGTGATTGGATTTGGTTATTAAGGCAAGTTTTTTTTTTTTCAAGGAAATCAATTCAAGGTATTCAATTTTGTCAACTAAATGATGGGTTGATGAGTATATGACCTAATAATGGTTTGGTTGGTATATACTAAAAAAAAGAAAAAAGGCAATTGTCAGATGACTTAGTTTTAAGAGCAATTCATAGTCTTATTTCTTGACATTTTCTAAGGACTTAATCAATAATTATTAGATAAAATTAGAGTTATAAAGCGCAACGATAAGTATTAAAAATTAATTTTACATTAAAAAATACACTAAAAAGTAAAAATATATGGATATATAATAATTTAAATTTGACTATTTAATTGATTAGTTATAACCATTTAACAATAGTTGACTCAAATTCATTAAAACTAAATTCATTCGTAGACTTAACTTATGTCCAATTCAAGTCACTCTATCATTTCAAATTCAATTTCTATCCATAAGAAAAGAGAAAAAAATAACACAAATAATTTTTACGTGAATCAATCTTTCAATATACTTATTTTCACAGTCATTTGAAGGGAAAATCTACCAATTCATCATATTATAATTTTTAGATAGACCACTAAATCATCATACTATAATTCTTAAATGGACAAAATTATAAATCTTTTTATAATATCATCACAAATGCACTCTATTCATGCACTTTGTGCTATACTACTTCAATAATCATTGCACTTTGTGGTATATTACTTCAACAATTATTGCACTTTATGATACACTATTTTAATAATCATTACTACTACAATTTAGTTCAACCATAAGGTAGCGCAACTCAACTATTGGGCAAAAATCCAAACTGAACTATTGACAAGAGTCAATTACATACTTGGACAAAAGTTATAAAAACTCTCATATAATATTCTTATTTATAATATTACTCACTATCAATACTAATTCAATAAGAATCCTCACTCAACTAGGAATAACATTAAAATAAAAATTATACTCTACATAATAAATAATCGTATACTCAATTGAAAAATATTTATGACATATAAAATAAGAAAATGCCTCTTTCAAGTTCTATTAAGATTTTGACTCATAATTCTAATAATAATAATTGAAATAAATGTTTCTAAGAGCTGGAAAATAGTACTTAATTAACTATGATTTTAAGACTATTAAGTTAATTGGTTAATTTGCTCCATTTAGAAAAAAGACTTAATAGTCCTATTAAGTCTTTTTTGGAGCATTGACGCTTGACAATGTCTTATGCTAATCCTTTTTTCTCTCTCTATATATATATACAATGTCTTATGCTAATCCTTTTTTCTATATATATATATATATATATATATATATATATATATATATATATATATATATATATATATAATAAGATGACTATGTTGTCCACAGCTCCACGCAATATTTTTAAGTTGATAAATTAATAATTATTAATTAGTGTATTCTCTCTGAAAAATAAAAAAAATAAAATTCCGAAAAGCATAGATTTAATTCATGATTATAATTACTTTTGTAAGCATTTTATTATTACATTTAATCATAATTATTTAATAATAATCTATGATTATATAATATATTGTACAATTGAATATTAGTTTTATTCATTATAATAACAAGTCCTAAATTTAAATTTTGAGGAAAAAATATATATTTTTATTCTGTTGGTGTATAAACCAGTTAAACGTATTTTTTTTTATTTTAATTTTTATAACAATACAAATTTTTAGTATATAATAAAAAAATATGTAATTATTTATGAAACATAAAAGAATATAATCAAAGAAATTAATAGTTATAGCTCATAAATACATTGTATGGTATGACTATGAGTAACATTGTTATTTTCTATAGTGAAAATATGATAAGAGTGTATTTAAGAATTTTAGAGTATATTTTATTATTTCTTTCTAATTTTTATTATTAAGCACTCTTTTCATTCTAAAAAATATCATATATTTTATTAAATTTACTCTTAAAATTGTATATATTTTTTTATATTTTTAATTTAATCTTTAACCTCATACCTTATAAAATAGATATTTAATCATTCAATCACTAATTCGATAATAGCTATTTTAAAATTTTAAAATTTAAGCATAAAATTTCTACAAATAAGAGTAAAATTAACTTTACTATTAATTCTATTATTTATTTTATTTTTTCAACGAAAATTATATTATCATCAATTAGTTAAGGATAATACATATCCAATATGATATTATCATTAATTAGTTAATTAATTCTATTATTTATTATAGTATGTATATCTCAGCAAATTAATTAAAAGAACAAGGTATTCCATTTACTGTCTTTATTTTCAAGAGAGAGAGAGAGAGAATCTAGTGCCTCATTTGTATGTATTGTAATAGATTCAAAATAAGTAATAAAAAAAAAAAAAAAAACAAAATAAAGGATGGCCATCCTCTACTGTGTAGCGCACGGTCTATTGAATCTCCCTAATATAAAAATAAAAAAATAATAATAAAAAAAAAGAATCTAGTGCCTTATTTGTATGTATTGTAATAGATTCAAAATAAGTAATAAAAAAAATAAAAAAAAAAAAAACAAACAAATGATGGCTACCCTCTACTGTGTAGCGCACGGTCTATTGAGCCTCCCTAATATAAAATAATAACAATAATAATAATAATTTTATTACATTATTATATTCAACAAAAACAAAGCATGTGGGAATAACGAAATTCGGCTCCTACAATGATTTTTATATATTCATATTTACACAAGTAGAAGGCTGGCCGGACCAATGATTTAATGTCCAAAACCACTGTATATACTTGACGTCCAAATAGTATTATTCTTAAAAAATACCTCATTTTATTTTTTTTCCTCTCTCTCTCTCTCTCTCTCTCTCTCTCTCTCTCTCTCTCTCTCTCTCTCTCTCTCTCTCTCTCTCTCTATATATATATATATATATATATATATATATATATATATATATAAAATCAGTTTTGACCATTTAAACGTATGAATGAGTTACGGATGTGCCACAAGTATGAGGTATATGAACCGATTGAAATTTAATGCGCTTTAACTTATAAACAAACGATTGTACGAAATTTAAAGAGATCGGGAAAACCTTTGGGTTCATTAATTTTATCCAAAAATTTTACTAAATTTTGACAATAGGAAAATTATGAGAATGATTTACTATATTGTTGTGAAAATTAAGTAATTACAGTATTTGATTGCAAGTATGTGAAAAAGGGCATTGAGCCTAGAAAAAAGTAACAATAAACCTGTAGAAAAATGATTGTTTTAGAGAAATTGATTGTTTTGTAAGAGAAATTACTATTTACTTGAAGAGGAATTTGATCTACTTGTATTGATTTACTGACTGTTAATTTGATTTATTGTTGTAGTTGATTTGATTAGATTAGTTGGAGTTTGCCATTGTAACTTCCTTCTTTTTTTATAGTCATTTAGAGAATCTCTATTGATAATTGTTACCCTCTATTAAGATTTACTTTTCCATTTTCATCATATTCCACTTAAGGCATATTGTACAGGTAATATTGTAAAACTTTATGGAAAACCTTCCTCCTAAACATGTTAAAAAAAACTACACTTTTAGTCAGTTGGCGACCTTTTTATTAAGTAGGCTAGCTCATTAATTAATATTAATTATTTAATAAATAAATAATTAATTAATTAATTATAAAAAGATAAAAATACCTTCTAGTGGGATTTAACACATTTGAGCCTCTAAAATAATTTATAATTAGATCCACTCATTTTTTGGTGCAGACACAATGTAATATTAATGAATTTTTAATTTAATTTAATAGTACTAAAATTAATTTTACAATTGTAAAGTTTTGAATACCAACTTTTATTCGGAGATAAATTTATATAAAAGAAATTCAATGCAATTCTGCTTTTGTCAATCTCTCTCCCTCAGCAATTTTCTTATATTTGCCTCCTAATTGTATGGAAATTGCTTTCACATAATAGATATTTTTTTTGCCCAAACTTTCACATAATAGATTTGACAATTATATAATGATACTTTTGTTCTTGTACATATATAGAAATGCAAGTTTGAAAAGCATGAAACTTGAAAATTTACCCCTAAACAACACATTTGGAACCATTTTGACAATTTAATTAGAATGGCTTATTTACAATTATCAAAATTTTTATCCATAATTAAAAAAAATAAAAATTATTTTTTTTAATTTTATAAAAAAAAATTAATTTGAAGGATTTCACATAATAATTTTTAAATTTTTACCATTCTACCATCTATTTAATTTCAAATGAAATTAAGCCTAAATTTATTAATATTGTAAGTCTAAATTAATTTATTTTGTTATACATCATATGAAACAATTAAAACAGTAAAATATTCCATATCAATATCACATAATTTTGAGTTGAATAACAAAAATAATATTTATTTTTTTAGTTTAAAAAAAAAAAGTTGGACTTGTTTTTGGGCCAACACACAACACAATGGCTAGACCATTTTGGGCCTTTCACAATAATATACACAATTTGGTCCAACTTGTAAATAGATCACACAGTTCAGTCATATGCATAAGCATACATTACTATTTAATTAAAAATTAAGATTTGAATCTCACTTTCACTTCAAATGATTGAAAGATAATACATTGTATTAAATTTGAATAATCAACAACAATACATAAAAATATAAAGGATTAAGATCCTTACGTATCGCTTTTATACAATCTCAACAATATAATTGATTTCAGAATGAATGATTTAAATTCTATTACTTAATTATCTATTCCGCGAAAATTTAAAATTAATTTTAATAAAATTTCGATCATTTATTATCAAATCAATAGTTGAAATTGTCCAAACATAATAGGTCAAGTTTATACAAATATTAAAAGATCTTAATTAAAATTAAAAAAAAATAAATTTGAATATATTTTCAGGATTTAGGGCTGGAACCTAAAATTCTTGTCTCGAGCTGGGAAGGAGATCCTTCTCAAAACGGTGGCCCAAGTTGTACCAAACTACGCCATGAATGTTTATCTCCTTCCCTTGGATCTCTGTAATTATGTTAAACTCATACTGGTGGGGCTCTAAGAAGAATGGTGGCAGGGGCATAAACTGGAAGAGATGGGAGTTATTGTGCCAACCGAAGAAATTTGGTGGAATTGGGTTCAAGAGAGTTCATGCTTTCAACTTGGCTATGCTTGGTAAGCAGGGATGGCGATTATTAACAAACCTGAGCTCTTTGGTTGCTCGAACCTTCAAAGCTAGGTACTATCCTTACTCCTCTTTCATGGCTACTATTATGGGATCAAATCCAAGTTTTGTCTAGTGAAGCATTATAGCTGCTCATCACTTAGTTATTCAAGGTAGCAGGATGTGAGTGGGTAAGGGTGAGAAGATCCTCTTGGAAATAGACCCATGCCTTCCTGATAGTGATAATGGCAAAATTACTATTGTGCTTGACATGTCATTAGAATGTGCAACAATTCAAAGCTTGATGGTTCCAGGTCAGCTACGGTGGGATCATGATTAAATTTGTGACTTATTTAATGACAAAGACATAAGTTTAATACTCAGCATTCCATTGAGCTCGCGAAGGGTGGATGATAGCTGGTACTGGGTCTGTGATTCTAAGGGCAACTATTCTATTAAAAGTTGTTATAGGATCACTCAAGGCAATCTGTTGGATGAAGCTGATACAAATTCAGACTTATAGAAACGGCTATGGTCTCTTGACATTCCTTCAAAAGTCAAACACATGGCTTGGAGAGCAGCCACTGCGTGTCTTCCAACAGTAGATCTATTGAGACAAAGGCAAGTGAATATAAGTGCTGTTTGTCAAGGTATGCATGAAACTATCTTACACTCTCTTGTTAATTGTCGTTTTGCCAAAGAATGTTGGAATCGCATGGCTATGAGTTTTGGTGGGTTTGGGGGCTCTTTTATGGACTGGCTATAAACTCTACTCAAACATTACAGTGTAAAGGATTGTGGATTGGCCCTAACGTTGTGTTGGTGTATTTGGAGAAACAGAAATTCTGTTGTATGAGATGGGTGTTTTGGCTCTGTTACCTAGATCCTCAATTTGGCAGGCAAATTTCTATTTGAATGGAAGGATGCCCGCAAGAAATCTCCACAAAATGATGACCAGCAAATAGCAGAGGTTCAGGGGGCCGTGACTTGGTCAAAACCACCAACTGGTTAGTTTAAAGATAACGTGGATGCAGCCACATTTGCAGCTACTGGAAGAGTGTCCTATGGATTCCTAATCAGGAATCATGACGGTGCTATGTGCTATGCAATGTATAATTCTATTTTAGGTAGTTTATCACTATGAGATATTGAAGCTATGGGCATGAGAGAAGTGTTGAGCTGGGTGAAGGCATAACAGATGTCAAACATTGTGGTGGAAACATATTCATTGCTGGTTTTTAATGCATTACAAGGCAAAGATTCAAATTGCTCTTCTTTTGGCCTTATAATAAATGATTGTAGAGCTTTGGCTCAGTCCATTTTTAAAATTAATTCTCTTTTATCTGTCAATCTACGAACTCTATTGCTCATAATCTAGCAAGAGTTGCTGGTTCTTTATCAGGTCTTGGGGAATGGTCTTCACTACCTCACTCATTTATGTTGAATGTTTTGATTTCAGACATTTCTAATTAATATATTTCCTTCTTTCTTCAAAAAAAAAAAAAAAAAAAAAATAGTGGTATGATATCTATCCTTACTATTCTCCAATTGAAATGATAAAACAGTTGAATTGATAATTTGGTGATTTTTTTTTGAGTTGAATAACCTTAGTGTATTTAAATCTTCTTCAAAAGAACCACGAAAGTGAAAAAAAAAAAAAAAAATGCTACTATTATTCTTATATTAATATTAAGGATAGTGTTATTATCAGCATAGAAATTGTTAGAATTAGAGGCAGGGTTGTTTGTAATTTTTTAATTAACAAAATTATATTTTTTACTTAATGTTTTTGACTTATATTTTATGCTTTTAAAAATATTTTTATTAATTATAATTATATTCTTTTATTTTATTTTATACCAATTTTCATATATAATTTTTAAATAAAATATTTATTTTTATAAACATATAATAATCATAATATAGTATTTACTAGTTTCAATATATTAATTCATAATAAAATATTTAAAAACTAGATTAAAAATTATAAAATAATTAATTAAAATAATTAAATAATATATTGAATTGAAAATTTAAATGTTTCGCACTTTTTTTTAAAAAATTATTATCTTAATCTTTTTCATATTTATTTTACTTATTTTTATTAAAAATATTTATGATATCTAATTTTATTTGTGGTTTTTTTAAAAAAAATAATTGATATTAATAATTCTGATAATCATTTTAAACTACGTATTTAACTATTTTTATAAAATATAGTGAGAAAATAAAATATATTTTTTATTTTATTTTAAGTATTAACTAGAATGTACAAAAAATATTATGAAATTTTTTAATATGCTGTTCTATTTTAATATATATAAAGTAATTTATTGAAAAGAAAATAATATAATTACTAATTATTAATAATTTTTTAATAATATATAAGGAAGTTTTGAGCATATTAAGTATAAAAATAATTTTATTAATTATTGAAAAGTTACTAAAAATACTTACTTTGACTCTAATAACTTCTTCTTTTACAATAACACCATGAGTAACGATATTGTCAAAATGAAAATTGTTATACCCAGAGCAATTAACTTTTTTAATTTATAAATTGATACATTTATTTTTTTATTAACTTTAAAAGTACTTGTCTTTTATATTTGTATCAAAATAAAATAATTGACTATTATTTCTTTCTTTTTTTAAAAAAAAACTGAATTTCATATAAAAAAATGCTTAATTTTTTTTTAGAATAGAAATAATTGATTCTTAAAACTGAATCAAAATTATTTAAATTTTTTTTATAATAAAAATATTTTTACCTTTTTATATTTTGATAAAAAGAAAAGGCAAATATTTTTGAAATTAATACAATGACTTAAAAAATGAAAAATATCAAAATTTTCATAGATCCAACCCGACTCATGAATAGGTTTGATGAACTGATCATCACAAAAAAAAAAAAAGTATTATTATTTTTTAATAAAAGGAAGTAGTTTCAGGCAGATACTGCTCTCTTTTGAAAAAAGAGATTATTGGCAAGAAAGCTTAATTAACAAGCCTAAAAATTATATTTTATAAGTTACATGAACACACCACTACCTTCTATATATATATATATATATTGCTCATATCAAATTAAAACTTATATATTGATTGATATTCCATGTGAGCATTCCTTCTTTTTAGAGATTCTCCACTACTTTTCACATCTGTCTCTCTCATTATTTTCATTTTCTCTTTCACTTTGAAAAATTTTCTTTCTTGCTGAGAAAATCATGATCATCATCAAGAAAATTTTCTTGTTATTAGTTTTGTATAATTTGGGCAGCAACTTCTTCAAAATGGGGTATGGTGAGGTGCAGTTGCCATTAGCACCAGCACTATATGTATTTGGAGATTCATTATTTGATAGTGGAAATAACAATCTCTTGCCAACTGTTGCAAAGGCTGATTTTTTTCCTTATGGTGTCAATTTTATTAAAGGTGTTACTGGAAGATTCACCAATGGCAAGACTGTCCCTGATTTTATAGGTATATTTTTAATTTTTAATTTTTTATATATAATATGTATATATATATATATATATTTATTTATTGATTTTATTTATGTATATATAAATAAATGTTTAATTAATTAATTAATTAATTAATTATTATTATTATTATTATTATGTATAGCTGAATTTTTGAGGCTGCCATATCCTCCTCCATTCCTGAGCATAAGAAAATCCACACCAATTACAGGTTTGAATTATGCATCTGCGTCTTGTGGCATTCTTCCTCAAACTGGAAGTCTTATGGTATGTATATATATTTATAACCTCATTTATATTATTTTTATCTTTATTTTGTGTATAATTGGAATCCATATAATTAAACAAAGAATCATATTGATTGATCAATAATTTTTTTTTTTTTTGGACAATTGATATATAAATTTGTTAAATAATGATACAATAATAATCTTATGTCCTTGTCCAAATCACAAATAAAAAAATATTTTATATTTTATATGATTCAAAATGTAATGAAATATAAAGAATTCACTTATTTTTGCATGCAAAACAATAATTTTTTTTTATTGGATCTCAATAAGAATATAATATATTTATGCTTATGATATATTTTTAAGGATAATAAAATTTTATTTTCCTTTAAAGGTAAAAATAATTTTTATACATGGAAAATAGTTGGGAAAAGGAAAATATAATAATATAATTCATGATATATAATATCTTAAAAAAATAAAAGACTATTATTTTTGAAATTAATTAAAGGACAAATATATTAATTAATAAAATAAGAAAGTCAATTGCACTTATTATAACAATATTCACTCTGACAATATTTTCACCCTTAAAAATTATATAGGCAAGTTTATTACAATCGATTTAAAATCTAAAAATAAAATAAAATAAAATATATCAATTATTTAAAATTCGGTGCCAAAGAAATAATATTTTCGGTTTTCCTCCCTTAATTATTGTTTTTCCTCCTTTTGAAAATAGGAAATTCATAAAAATAGAAAAAGAAAATTTTACTTAATTTTTAATTTGATCCCTCATAGTTGATAAAGAGAAAAATAAATTTATTTATCAAGTAATTAATCCTTAAGTTATATATATTATTTGTGTTCTGTCCTTATCTATATTTTTATATATGTACACACTATATAAATAAAAGTTCTATTAAAACATTTAAATCATTGATCAAAAGTAAATTGATGAGAAATATATATATGTATAATAAAAAACTCAAATTAGAAATTAATATGTTTGGTATAACTAAATAGTCTACCATTTTTTTTTTTTTTTTTTGTATTGAAACAAATACAAATAAGACTTTTTAATATGTCTATTTAGAAAGTGCAAGAGGTTAAGAATCAATTTTTGATAGTATATTTTCTTTTAAAAAATTTGTATATGTCAAAATTAAAATAATAATAATAATAATAAAATAGGACATTCCCATATTTTACAAAAGTATATTTGATAGTGGATTTGTTCTTTTATTTATGAGGTCAGAATATTTTAAATCTTGACAATTTTCTTTCTTTTAAGATTTTCAATATTCCAAGAAAAAAAAAAGAAAAATGATTCCTTTTTTTTTTTTTTGTTAAATATTTGCAGGGAAAATGCTTGAATTTGGATGAACAGATTGATTTATTTGAAGCTACAGTTAATTCACAGCTACTAAAACACTTCAAACGCAGAAATGAATTATCAAAGTACTTGTCAAAGTCTATATATGTATTCTCAATAGGCAATAATGACTATATCAACAACTACCTTGGGACTTCATCAATATTTGATTCAAGCAAACGTTACACTCCTAAGCAATTTGCTCAACTCCTCTTGGCTAAACTCTCTCTGCGTTTTGAGGTAAAACAAATTAATTACTGAGAACATAGAATCAATATTTAATTTCTCAATTGCTAATTTGAGCGATTTGATAAACAAATGGACCGGATCGGCTAGTATACTCTGATACCATATTAAAGTTCATGGATCTAGAGTGTTTATAAGTGGACAAGTATTGAAATCCACTTGTACAAAACCAATTTTTATGTATTAAATCGAATACCTACTCAATTATAAGTTTTTTAGTATGTTTATTCAATGTAGGATTCATTTTCCAATACAAACGCTGATCAAAACAATCAGTTATTAGTCTTTTATTTATATATATAATCCAATTTGTATTGCTCAAACTTACTATTTTGATTTGATTTGAACAGAGATTATATAAATTGGGAGCTAGGAAGATTGTGATGTTTGAAATTGGCCCAATTGGATGCATGCCATCAATTGCGAGAACACATAATAAACAGAATGGAAAATGTGTGCAAGAAGCAAACAAATTAGTCTCTTACTTCAACAACAAACTTTCTGGAATGCTTCAAAACTTAACATCCTCTCTCCATGGCTCCAAATTCATTTCTGGTCATGCTAATTGGTTAGGCTATGATGCAGTCATAAATCCTTCTAGATATGGTACGTACATACTTTAATTTACCTGATTTATAAAATTCATAATCTTTGCATATAAGGCAGCAACTCGATTATTAGGTTATTAGCCGGATGACTTTTATTGGGATATTTTGTTAATTAGTTTTCTTTACAATTGATTTCTGCAGGCTTAATGGATACAAGCAATCCTTGCTGCACAACTTGGCTCAATGGTACCTCTGCTTGCATTCCATGGCTAGCACCATGCCCTAATCCAAATCAACACTATTTTTTCGATGCTTATCACCTTACTGAATCTGTATGTTCTATCTTAGCATCTCGTTGTATCAATGATAAATCGGTTTGTTCTCCGACCATAAACGAGCTCATTCGATTATAATTAAGAATTCTTAATTAATTACAATGTATATAGGTTTGATTGTAATTAAGAACCTATATGATGTGAGTCAAAGAAGTACCAAACTCACACAGTGTATAATTCGAACTGAGTGAACCTGCAAAATAAGGTTAGAGAGATTAGGCGAACCGCCTAAGCAAATTCTCTGATGCTTAAGTCAGTAAGTAATTCTCTTCAAAGAAAATGAAAAGTTTTCAGTGTTTAATATGCGTAACTTGAAATATGAAACATCTGAAAACTTTTATAGGAGACTGTTTTAGAGAGCAAATTCCTGAAAAATAGAATTACTAAGTGTCCAAGTAATGGGATAATGACCTTTTATTTTTTAGGAGGTAGAGAACGCGGTAGAAGATCACAACTAAAGTCAATGATCATCTATATCTAAATCTGGCAATCTACATGGATGATCTATAATTGACGATCCTTGTCTGGACGATCTATCCTTGATGATATCTATGTTTCGGCGATTTTCAATTGGGCGAACTCATAGCTCGCTTTGGGGTGATCCATTCATACTGACATGCATCACTATATAATTAAATTTAATTTGATAAATCCTATATTGATTTGAAAGATTAATTATAGACAAATTAATCCCAATTGATGAGACCTAAATTGACAATTATATTTATTGCAACAAATTAAATTAATATTGTTATAACCCATATGAGCATATATAAAATTTAAAGGAACCTGTAATGATTAATTATTATATACTGTAATTACATGATTCTAAAGTTTTGGATCACTTGGTCACATACTCATATCCACATCGTAGCACACAAAATATTTAACAAATAAATAGACTTTGGGATATTCTATTTTTATTGAAACATTGTTAAAGTGTTAAAAACATGACCATTTCAGAAATGGTAGTTGGACAAGAGAAACAACAGGATTCTATCAACTTCATATATTCTAAATTAATTCTTTTAAGTAAATTGGGTTAGGTCGGTAAGATTTGAAATCCATTAATAAGTCTAAATAAATTTAAGTAAATAAGAATCTAATATAAATTGAAATTTAATTTTAAGAGAAAATAAGAGATGAAAAATAATTTGTTCCACACAATGAAAATGTAATTAAGTATATGTATCTCATCATCATTAAAAAAAAAAAAAAAAAAAAAAAAAAAAAAAAAAGAAGAAGATCACATAAGAAAACATCTACTATTAATAATGAAGTACACTTAATGTACATAAAACTTTTAAGTAGTGTCATGTTAGAACCATATAAAAAAGAACAAACAACATTTAATACCATTTTCCTATGCAATAGCCATTGTCAAAACCCAAACCAAACTAAAACTAGATGTATCCTACATGGGTTAAAGGACTTCACTTCCCTATAATTGGGAGAAAAAGGGGGGCAAAATTGCGAGCCAATAAAACCCATATAATTTATATTATATATATATATAGAGCTAGGATTTAATTAATTAACTTCTATATTGTATACATATATAGTAGTATTTTCAATGAATAGGGACATGATTGTTGATTGGTGGCTTGCGGCGAGGCCTATCCATTCCTTTATAATCTTTGTTCATTAGGTTAACAATTTCTTTAGTTGCCTCAAGAAGTCTTTGAGTTTCACCTTTTGGAATTAGACCAATTTCTTGATTTTCAGATCTTGATGATGAAACAGTACTTCTTTCCATTTCAAAGCTGGTTTTGCTTTTCACTTTCTTGGATTCTTGATTTGAGTGCTTAGTAGTAGGGTTGGTTTTTGGGAGATTGACTGCCTTACTGCTACTCCTTGGAATTCCCAAACTGCCTGCAGATTTCTGTTTCTTTCTCTTCAATTTGTTCATATTCTTCTGTTTTCAAGAAAAAAAAATTTTGAATGCATTAATTTATTATAATATATTTACGCATTAATAAAATATTAATACTTAATCATATGATTAATAATTTAA
>CATKHJ010384015.1:0-14857 GCA_949750685.1 Vernicia montana | reverse complement strand
ATATATATATATATATATATATATATATATATATATATATATATATATATATATATATATATATATTAGAAACTTTATTATTTGCCTCTAAAAGTCATATTTAATTAGAGGGAAATAAATTTGCCATTAATATCTTTTAGTTTCAATTTTTTTTTATTCTATATATCTTCGTAAACATATTTATTTGTCTCTAATAATAACAATTTGTTTTATAAAAAAAATAATAGAAATTTGAGACAAATATTTAATCCTTATTTTTTAATTGAATATGAATATTATTCACCATTAGCTTCTAATTCTATTACCATTAGAGGTTATTTTGCTTCTTGTTTCTCTTTGCTTCTTTTATCATTAATATTATTTTAGGAATAAAATTAGCTTAATAAAGGGATACAATAAGAAATCTGTAAATATTTTAGACCAAAACAAAAAAGAAAATTTATTAATCAAAATAATGAAATAACATAATTAATTCAATCAAAACATTGTATAAATAAATAAGAATGTGTACAAATAATAGTAACATAAACTAAAAATATTGTATGCTAATATAAGATCTTCAACTAAAACTTGTTAAATTTTCATGATACTTTTCAACTTGAAGCTTCATGAACGAATCATCTTGATCATGATCTTCTAACTCTATGACCTAATTTTAAAAAAAAAAATCAAAAACAAAAATATGATGATTATAATAAATCATCAAGTGTAAAAATTAAAGTGGAATAAGATTTTTAAAATATAAATTAATCTATCAAAAAATGATTAAATCACTACAAAATATTTAGGCCAAATAATTGATTCTAACAATGTCTCCAATACTTTTTGTAAATTCTATATGGACGTATAAAAATAAAAAGGAAACAATAATCCTATGAAAAAAGAAAAGTAGAGATGATTAAAAATCTAAACTTTAATTCTCAATGGAGACAAATGTAGAACATTTTATTGATAATACTTTGCACAAAATACTCCAACACAAATTTGATTCTAAGGTAGTAAAGATTCATAAAAGTTTAATCATAAGAATAGTATTTTTACCTTAATTAACAAACAATGTCTTTCTTTTCTAAAATAAAATTTAATGATACCAAGGAATTATGAGCTCAACACTATAAATAAAGAAGAAGAAGAAAATAGAGAAATATGTGCGCAAAAAAAAAAAAAAAAATCTATAGAGTTTGAAACTAAATCAATAAGGGGGTGTTAATGTCGGTCTAAAAATTGGTTGTTGTACTCAATATCTCAGTTGGGCCTGAATTTAGAGAAAAATCATATAAATAAATTCAGAAATATGGTAGTGGACCCGAATGCACATACTGAATTCAATTATCTTGTAAATCGCAAGAATAAATTAGGATTTTTTTGCTTTCTTTTTGTAATTACTAAAATACTCTTGTAAATCTCCTATAAATAGCTTTGTAAAATCATTATGTATCTTTATCACTCATTTCAATAAACACTAATTTTACTCCAGATTTACGTAATCACCTCTTTCTTAGAATTAATGGTTAATTGCAACCTAAATATTCACCATTTTATTAACGGCTCCTTGTAATTTATATATCAGACCCATGAACGGAAGTTGACGATGCCAACCACCTACATACAGGAAAGTCAAGTTACTTTTACTTGCACATATCCCTAATTGACAGTTGACCGTGCTCTGACTCTTATATACCAGTAGATTAGGTTAATTAATTGCATTGTTCTGAATTAATCTAGTACTGGCAGAATTGAAACAAAGAACCCTTAATCAAACAATCTAAAGGTTTTAATCTTAATTAATCTGCCTAGATTAAATTTAGGGTTAACATCTTTTTTCGCACGCCCAATGGGACCATTTTTAAAATCAGGAAGATGTCTAATACTGGAAACAACACTAATAATCAGACTAGTAAGCCAACAAACAAATATGGTGATACCGACGGTCGTACATCAGCTACTGGAATTGGGAACCAACCTTCATTGATCTCTCCGTTAAAAAATAACATAAACAGAAGGCCATTGAACATAGGGATCCTACCAAAGTAAGGAGTTTATATGGATGATCCTGAAAAGGTTGGGGATATCTTATTCCTTGAAGATGCTGGAACTCAGAACTCCCAAACCAATGACCCCGAGTATAATCGAGAGAAGATCCTGCTAAGGCCGCCCACTCTAAGCGCGACCAATCAACAAGCCATTGTTGATGGTGTAGCCCGAGAGAACAATGGCCTTTATCTAGGGATGTTCAAGCAAATTGCTATTGTAATGAGGCCAATGGTAAATGAAAATCAGACTGTACAATGAATAATTGACTGATCCCTAGATCGATTCACAACGGCCTTAACCCGTTTCACTGAGCCCATGGAAGGGAGAAATGATGATATGGTCGAGAGAAGGAACTTCGTTGATCAGTTTAGAAGGAATGTTCCTAATAATCAGAGGGATGAACTAAGATATGGTGAAGCAAACTTGTTGCGCCGGGATGACTGAATAGAGTTGAAGGGCAGCCACAAAGGGACTACCTACCAGCCGGTCGAGCCAATCCAGGTAATAATCCTCCGCCTTATAATAATGATTACCAAAGTGATGATAGATATGATAATATGAGGAGAGCGAGAAAATGATAGGAGGCCAAACTATCGGCCCATTAATAATGAATATGATGATAGAGATAACTGGGAAAGAGACCGAGATGATTATAGAAACCCTCAACCTATAGATAATGACCTCATAAGAGCTTTAAGGAGGATGGAGGTAGATTTAAGGGATACTACTCAGCTAGTGTTTAGGAAACCATACCCTAACTGGAATGACTGAGTATATCCATTTCCCTAAGGCTACAAAATCCCTGAGTTCATTATGCTTTATGGAGAGGATAACTCAAACACTGTTGAGCCCAATTTCAGATTCACAACATAATATGGGAAAGTATCGACTGAAAAATTTCTTAAGCTTCGGTTGTTCGGTAATTCTTTGACAAAATCAGCCTTTACTTGGTATACAAATCTCAAGCTAGACTCTATTACTACCTGGGCTCAAATGGAAGAGCAATTTCACATGGAGTTCTACCAAACTCCCCCAGTAACTACTATGACTGATCAAGTTAGGACTACCCAAATGTAAGGAGAATCGGCCAATAAGTTTATTACTCAATTCAGAAAAATCAAGGCCTATTGCAACGCTGACATCTCAGAAGTCGAGCTTGTCAACCTTGCATTTAGTAGCATGAATATCACTATCAGAGATCGCTTTTAAGGCCACAAGTTCATGGATTTCTATGATCTCCTTGACCGAGTCAATGGTTATGAAAGATTGCTCAAGGAGAAAGATCAAAGGAAAACTTCATCCAAAGGTACCTATTACCGAGATCCTTTAGAGATTTCGGCTATTGATCATGATGAAGCTTCAGACTTTGAAAAGGAAGTATGCTTGGCAGATTTCAAATCAGATGCCCCTTATGAGTGTTCGGCCTTAAGCAAATTATCCGCGTTCAAGAAGAAGGTAGTAGAGCTTAACCCGAACAAGATAGCAAAATAGTACTCCTTTAACTTGAACAAAGCCGATGAGATATTTGATTGCTTACTCAAAGATAATCAAATCACTCCATCGACTGGACACATTATTCCTCCAGTGGAAGAGCGGGCAAAATAGAATTACTATAAGTGGCATAATTCCTTCAGGCATCACACCAACAACTGCATAGTCTTCAATAATGTCATCTAAAAGGCTATCCAAGAAGGAAGGCTTGTGTTATCGAGCAAAGGAAAAACACCCCTGGTGGAGACAAATCCATTCCCCAATGCCTCGGTTAATATGACTGAGATCAATACTAATGGAATCAAAATACTAGGGGTAGGTCACCTATAGCCGAGCCCAATTGTTTGGCCTTAAGAAAAGGTAGACTTGCAGACAAAAGTAGAAGGGAAGAGGCTAATAAAGTAGTCCGAACCACATAAAGCTCGACTAGATAAATGTCAGAAAGTCGTTGGAGGTCCTCAGAATGAGATTGGTAAGATTAACACCTGTTTAGTTTGCCCTTATTGTAAATCTGATTTTCAAGTAGTGCTGAAACGCAAGGATCCATAGAAGGACAATGATCCATATACCGTCTCATGCTCTGAGTAGCAGAACAATGCAGCATAAAGAATGGAGACATGTGTTGGCTTAGAGACTAAAGTAACCCCCATATTTGTCTAGATATGAAAAAAGGAGGCAGGCAAAGCCACAATCCAAACCATTAACTACCAAAGGTGGCAGGCAATCAGCTGGCTTAGTCAAAGGGACTAAACTGAGTCTCAATTAAGGGAATCTGGCACCTTAAAACCAAAACCTCAACATACCAAGAAGTGGGAAACTCATATACCCCACATGAAAAGTATATTTGATAGGCTCGGCCTAAAGTAATCCAATAGGTCGACCTTTACAAAGACTCAAAATAGCAAGTTTCAAAGGCAGAGGCAAGCAAAAAGAGTTGAATAGGTGTGAACTCGTTATTTTGTGCCCCCAAAACATCAATAAATAGAAAAGACTGCAGCCTGCGGCACGCGATGCAAATTCCAATTTTTTTCCTTCTTTTTTTTTTTTTTTTTTTTTAATCTTTTTCCCACATTTGAAGCTTGGGAACTCAGTCCCCCTCCCCTCAGTCTATAAATGTAGAACCTTAACTCAATATTCTTCACTCCGAGTTGCCTGATCGACAGCTGTTTCAAGCAATCCACTCTCTTTCTCCCTCCTAGCTTAGTCTGCCAATGAATAAGCTCTCTAGTTTAAATTTTTTATTTTTTATTTTTTCTTAGCAAAGCAAGTTAGGTTGTAACTCTCCGAGCTGACTCGACCTAGTTCAAGACTTTCTGTCACTGTCCAAGGTAACTCTCCTCAACCCTGATTGAGGTGAGTTCCTTACATTGTCACCTGAGGCCCTCTCCTCCATTGCCATCCGAGGCAAGTCCACCACCGTCCGAGACAAGTCCACCACCGTTCGAGACAAGTCCATAGCCATCCGAGGCAAGTACCCATCATCACTGACTGAGGCAAGTCAAAGCTGCACAAGCCCAAGGTAAGCATATTATCCTTATTCTTTTTAATTTTTGCTTTCATTTTTCTCCCTTTTTGGGAAGCACATCTTCTTCTACTCCTTTCTTCACATAATAATTAATCAACCAAAAAATGATAAAATGGTAAGACTAAAATAAAACCCCATCGCAAGATGGAAGAACTGTGTGGGTTTTGATTCTCATTCAAAGGGATACGCAGGCACACTTGGTCCAAGTGGCAAATCCATCCTAAAATTAATAACTCTTTCCTCCTATCACCTTCTATTTTCTTCTTCTTCTTCTTCTTATTTTTATTTATGCTTTATTTATTTCTTATCTTTGGGGAATGTGTGATCTCCCTAGAATCCATAAGGGCTAGAGGAGATATTTCCTAATTATTAGTTTATTGTAATTATTTTAATTTGTTGTTTTTCTTTATTTATTTATTTACTTGTTTATGGATGAATGTATGAATTTATAGTTGTTTTTTCTTATTAATTATCATTCCATAAATTAAATTATTCATGAAATAATATTTTTATCAAAGCTATTTTTATATCATTAAGCCAAACCAATATTTTCAAATCAAACCAAAAACCTAATCCCCGAATCCTCTTTGGTTTCGAAGGTCTAGCGCGTTTTCTTTTGGGATAATTAATTGGATTCACAAAATGGGTCCTTATATTTTTGCAATTAAAAATAAATTAAGGTGGCGACTCTCAAAATCAATTTTCAAAATCAATCAAATAAGCGCGAGTGCTTCATCCGTGAGTTCGAACACAAATGAGCATTCTAATTCCTTAACGGATCTGACTGGTGCTTGGGCGAGACCTCACAATAAGTAGCCAAAGTAGCAAAATGTGTTAAAGCCATAAACAAATAAAAGGTAGCTGAAGCTATAGTTCGGCTAGAAGAGGATGCAACTAAAGGTTTGGTGCTAAAATCCAAGTTATATTGGCCTAATCATTAAGCAAAACCTTACAAAGTAGAGGAAATTGGGCCGAGCAACAAGAAGAGAAGAGTATGGATACTTAAGACCAAGCAACTCGAGTCTCAACTTGAGGAGAAGCATCAGCAGGAGACATTGCCTGAAGCAGGAAAGAGGGCAATTACTGAGACTAGCATTAACATGGTATGCTACTTGCCAACTAACTTTTTGCCTAAACCTGGGCAACAATCCACACTAGATGGAGATGTATTAGAAGTCGAACCAGCATATAAAGATGAAGAGGATGTTCTGTAATAAGTGTGAATTGAGGAACCACTAATATGTTTGACAAACTATATTCGATCATTAGACACAAAAGCCAAAATTAATAAGGTGATTATCAGTAGGGTGTTAGTGGACAATCGAACAGGGGTAAACATTTTGCCTTTGCGTATGTTGAAGAAGTTTGGCTTAAGCAAAGAATATCTTGAAAAGGCCGATGTTTTAATGACCGACTTCACTGGGGAGGAAACAATGGCAAAATGCTTCATCTCAATGTCAATGAAGGTCGATTGTGAAACTCTGCATAAAGGTATGTTTGTGGTAGATGTAAGGAGTAACTATAACATCATGTTTGGATGAGAATGGATCCATTCTAATGGGTGCATCCTTTCATCCATACACCAAATACTCATATTATTTAAGAAATGGTACATTGAAATCATCCATGCTGAAATGGATCCTTTTCAGGAAGAAGTGCATATGGCAGATGCACTGTTTTATGAACCTCAAACTAAGTAACAGAGTTAATGCTTTCAGACAGTGGCAAGTGTGTTAGGAAGCATCCTAAGGTAATATCATTTGTTCAGTCAAGGATTTTGGTCGAGTTTCAGACTACATCAGTTTGGCTGGCTAGCCGAACATTATCTTTCAATGTTTTTAATGGTTAAGTCCAAATAATATAAAGAATGTTGGAAGAAGATCAGGGCTCTTGTACGAAAGCATAACATAGTTGTGGCCGAGTGCATTTATGAAGATAAAGGGAAATATCTCTTGGCCCATTTGCAGCTTAAGGATTAAAAGGTGGCATCTCCCAAGCTTAAAGACGAGCCTACATAAGTGCAAGACCCCTTGAAAGAAATCAACCTAGGCATCGAGGATGATGTTAGGCCTATTTTCATTAGTGCTAAACTAAACACCAAATTTGAAACCAAATTGATTGCCTTGTTGAGAGAGTTCAAAGATTGTTTTGCATGGAATTATGATGAGATGCCAGGCCTTGAACGAGATATTATAGAGCATCAGTTACCTATCAAGCCAGGATACAGGGCATTCAAGCAACCTATGAGAAAAATGTCCAAGAAAGTTGAAGAGTTGGTTTGGGAAGAAATCAAAAGACTTTTAGATGCAGGGTCCATAAAAACGACCACCTACATGGAATGGTTGTCCAACATTATCCCAGTAATGAAGAAGAATGGTAAATTGAGGATATGCGTGGAATTCTTAAACTTTAACTTAGCAACTCCAAAAGATGAGTACCTCATGTCGATCTCAAACATGTTAGTTGATGCTGTAGCTTGCAATTTAATTCTAAGTTTCATGGATGGGCACTCGAGGTATAATCAAATCAGGATAGCTGAGGAAAATGTGAGTAATACAACTTTTAGATGTCTGTGGTCGATTAGAGCCTATGAGTGGGTTGTAATGTCATTTGGTCTAATGAATATTCGGGCCACTTATCAGAGAGTAATGAATACTATCTTCCATAACATGATCGGTAAGTTTATGGAAGTGTATATTGATGATGTAGTGGTTCGGTCATAGCAAGAGGATCAACACTTGGCAGATCTCAGGAAATCATTTGAGAGAATGAGGGAGCATAAGCTTAAAATGAATCCTCTCAAATGTGCTTTTGGAGTATCAGCCGAGAATTTTCTAGGATTCTTAGTTCGCCAAAGAGGAGTGGAAGTTGGTAAAAATAAAGCCAAAGCCATAATTTGAGCTTAACCTCCCCGAACCAAGAAGGAATTTCAAAGGTTGATTGGCCAAATCAATTTCCTGAGAAGATTTATAACAAACATTGCAGGAAAACTTTGGTCATGACACGATTTGCAGAAAACCAAGAACGATAGTGAATTTGTATGGACCGAGGAACACCAAGAGGTGTTTGATGAAATCAAAGCTTATCTAACCAAAACTCATGTGATGACTCCTCTAAGGCTAAACCAACCATTGATCCTTTACATTTTGACCTCAGATGACTCTATTGGTAATATGTTAGCTCAAGAGAAAAAAGGGTTTGAACGAGCTATATAGTATTTAAGTAGGAGTTTGAATTTGAACGAAATAAAAAATACATTAGTTGAAAAGATGTGCTTGGATTTATACTTCTTATGCACCAAACTATAGTACTATATGTTCCCTGTAGTGATTTTAGTAATAAGCTCAACCGATGTGATCAAATATATTTTATCTCATCCTCTCTTGAGGAACAAAATGGGCAAGTGGGCTGTTATGTTGTTCGAGTTTGCACTCAATTATGTGCCTTAGAAAGCTGTTAATGGGAAAGCTTTGGCCGATTTCTTAACCCATCATCCAACCAAGGAAAAACCTATTGATGAGGGAATCAATTGTGTATTTGGTAATGCTTGGGAAATGTTGTTTGATGGATTAAGGACAATTAGTTTGGGTGGGGCAGGAATTGTCATCAGCTCGCATAAGGGCATAGTAACTAAGTTAGGATTTGTACTTGGATTTCCTTGTACAAATAACCAGGCCGAATATGAAGCTTTACTAATCGACTTGGAGATCCCCACCGAGCTAGGAGTACGTTCAGTGGATATAAAAGGAGATTCACTTCATGTCATTAAGTAAGTTTCTAGCGAGTACAATTGTGAATCACTTACATTTTGGCCTTATTGTAATAAGACTATGCATTTACTTGATAGTTTTGAGCATTTTTCTTTGGAGTATGCTTTAAGAGCTGAAAATGAAGAGGCAAACCAACTTGCATAGGGGTCATTGGGCTATTTGGCTTGGTTCGGAGAAGTCCTTTTAGAGTACAAGCCAACCTCAATTATGTGCATTAAAGGGATAGATAGGCTTGAATAGAAAGTTGAAAAGTATTAGGGTATCTTCAATATTGATTTGATCAAATATTGAAGGACTGAACTGATTGAATATCTAAAGGATCCTTCCTCGAGAACAGATCATAAAACCAAACTTATTGCATCAATATTTTGGCAAGATGAGGGAGAATTATATAGAAGACACCCTGGTGGAGAGTTATTATTATACCTTGGCCCAAAAGAAGCAATTTCAGCTATGGCTTAGGTACATGAAGTTATGGCAAGAGCTCATCAGTCTGAAAAATTAATGAGGCAACTTTTAGAGTAGCATGAATATTGGTGGCCGAGCATGGAAAAGGATTGCTTTAAATTTGCTAAGGGATGTGAAGCTTGCCAAAAGCACGACCTAATCCTATTGTCCCCAGCTGATGAACTTCACTCAGTAATTAAGCCTTGGCTTTTCAGAGGATGGAAAATGGATATGATCGGTAAAATATATCTACCCTCATCCAAACAACATTCCTTCATCCTGGTGGTAACTGATTACTTCTCTAAGTGGGTTGAAGCAATACCACTTAAGGTAGTAAATCAATAGTCGGTCATCAAGTTCTTTAAAGAGTATATACTTCACTGAAGTAGTTTACCTCACACAATAATGACCAACCAAGGGACTGTGTTCGCAGGAGAAGAAGTGAAGGAATTTTTTAAGTAGTTCGACATCAAACTTGTTCATTCCACTCCATATTACACAAGCTAACGGGTAGCCCGAGGCAACTAATAAGGTAATCAAGATGAACATCCAGAAGATGGTCGAATATAACCCTAAGGCTTGGCATGAGCTTTTGTCAGAAACTCTTTGGACAATCCAAACCACTTTAAAGACAGCCACGGGGGCAACCCCTTATAAACTAGTGTATGGGCACAACACAATGATACCGGTCGAGCTGACAATGAAATTTATAAGGCGCAAGTATCAATATGAATTGATGGCTTATCAATAAACTTGAGCAATGTTAAGGGAATTGGATGACCTTGATTATGATTGACTTGTTGCTCTTGACCGAATCTAGGTTCAAAAGGAAAAGAGTGGAAAGGGCATACAACAAAAGGGTTCGGCCAAAGGATTTCAAGATTGGGGACTTGGTATGAAAATTCATCTTGCTTATTAGACACAAGGACCTCGAGCTCGATAAATAGTCCCCAAACTGGAAGGACCATTTTTAGTGAAAGAGATTAAGGGAAATGGTGCTTACCGACTATCAGATTAAGACAACGAGTTACATGATTGGTTAATCAATGGCAAGTTCCTAAAACCCTATGTTTCATCTTTGTGGGAAGGGGTTAACCAATCTCAATTCACTAAGCAGTGAGAGTAGACTTATGTGTAAAGGTCGAACCGTAAGAATAAGAGAGTTTGGCCTAATTCTATCATGTTAGGCTACATTGCGAGATGATCCAATATTTGTAACTATTTTCTACTTAATAAAATTGATAGCTGGCCAAGTTAAAGCCGCTTCGTAAGTTCATGTTCCTACTTGCATATATATAAAACATCCAATATACATTCACAAGGCAAAAGTAACAAGCAAAATAGGTCGGCCCCTCAGCTACCAAATATATATTTAGTAAATTCAAAATAACTGTGCATCATTAAAAAAAAAAAAGAGGCTCGCCGAGCTAAATTGTACTTTAATGGTTGGCCTTATGGCCACCTAAACTTACAAAAAATTCATTGTTCAAAAGGACACAATGGCAAAAAAATCTATAGGGAATTTAGATAATTGTTTATATTGTTTGAAATCTCATCTAATTGTTCCCTAGTCGAGGTGAGTTGAGGTTCGAGCTCTTGCACTTCACTTGACAATTTCTTCTTTTGAGCTCCTGTAGATTCAAGATTGGCTTTGGCTTTCTTGAGCTTTTCCACATTCTAGTTCTTTTTCTTATCAGCCTTGGCTAGTTGTGATCTTAGTTAGTGGATTACATCTTGATGCTTCTAGATTTCTTCATTTAAAGATTTTCACTGAGCAACTAATGATTTCCCTTATTGTGCCGACTCCAGTCCTTCTATCTTCAGTGTTTGGATTGTCCAATCTGCAATGGTAACCTCATCAAAATCTTGCTTTTGCTTGGATAAGATAGTGTCAACAGATCGGTAAGTGTGAGTTAGGGAGTCAAAATCAGCAAAGAGATCATCAATAGAAGCTTTTTGGCAAACTCTAAGATGGTTCGATGAAGCATTGGATGAGATGAATTCAAGTGCCTCTCGAGCAGCTTTTGTAGAGGACTTGTCCAAGAGAAATGTAGGGCTTAGATCCTTAAGGCTCGTCAGGTGGCTTAGATGTTCTTTGATTTGGTTAGAAAATTGGTCGTCTTGGGAGAGATCCTTTTATACCTTTGGCTCTACTTAGATTGGGCAAGAAGTTCCCTCGGCCTTTGCTGGTTCGAACTCAAAATTGGTGAAAAAATCTCCAAAATCATCCCAAGGATCCTGAGAAATGGAAATGAAGCCGATTTTAGAAAGATGCTATAGCCTCAGCGGAGAAAATATTAAAAGCGTAAGGGTTTACCTATTTAGTGGTATCAGTGCCAAATTCAGTCAGTTCGACCTCAAGTGTTTCGATTTCATCGACCTCCGGTTGTGATGTTTCCTCAGTCAAAGGATGGGTTGATGCTTTGATGGCTTCCTTGGCCGATGAAATAGATTTAGAAAAAGTCTTCTGGGGAAGCTCTTTGCTAGAAGTTTTGGCCAAAGACACGGTTTGAGAAGAGGAATTTGTAGAAACATGATCAACCTTGGCAAGATCTTTAATTTTGATCCTGATATTGGAAACAACTGCTTTGATGCTCCGCTATAAAAAGTTTAGCAAAATGCAGTTAAAGGATGTACTCATGATAAAGCCGAATAAAGAAAAAGAGAAGGTAGAACTTTTACCCTAGTCCTCTGCTTCTTTGAGGGAGGCTCAAAGTCGTCCAGATCATCTAATTCTCCTGGTTTGTCAGGGATCAATTTAGGAGTAGTGTCTGCATTTAGCACAAGAAGGTCAGACTAATACAATAAAATCTATCACAAAAGGAAGAAAATGATACCTAGCCAAACGAGATTATCTTCATCCAAAAGCTCGGGCCAACACCATTTAATGTCATTTGGCCAATCATTTAAGTAAGAGCTAGCCAAAGTAACTCGATTCTTTTTTCTCCTTTCGACTCAGCTCAAAGGTGGGCAGACTATCACAAAAGAGGTAGTAGGAATTATCAGCCATTTAAACCGAGAAACCCTTATTTGAATCCATCTAGGACAAATTGTGGTTTCTTTGGCTGAGCTACGTCTCTCTTAAAGTAGGGCTTCTTTGGTCATAATCTCTTGTCCTTTTTTTGCTACCTTTTCTCTTTCAATCAAGACTTTTCGATTGGCCTCAATCTAAATGTCCATTTGAGCTTCCTTTATTTGTCGAAGTATCTTGTTCGGCTTCTGATAATTGTATTTAAAGCCATAAATTTTTTTAAAAGATAAAATGTCTTCTATATGCATACCTTTAGAATTTTTGGTGGCCGATCCCTGCACAGAAGAAGCAGTATCAAATTAAACCCTCTTGCTCGAAACTAAAGGAGTGGAAAAATCTTAGAGCTCTTAGATGGCATTGGCTAGATGTGCCATTTTTTTTAGTAAAGTTTCCCCACCAAGAAGAGTAGAGCTTTGAACATTCGAGCACTATTGGAAGGTCTACCCTATCGAGCTCGGCTTTTTTTTTTTTCAAAGATGTCATTAATCTCTCAACTGACATCAATGATTATGGTGGGTCTAGGAGTCCTGGTGAGATTAAAAGAATCTACAAAGGGAAGAGGAAGACCTTGAATAAGGTCGAACTAATAGGCATAAAGATTGGGGTGATATACTTTGACATCACATTTGTTATCTAAAATCATGCTGAAGTATAAATCCCGAGCTATTAATACACTGGCCCAAGAGTCTGCCCATTAAACCAAGGTGGCTTCCTCATCCATAATAAAGATGGCATATTGGAATCTAGTCCACCTAGGTCCAAACAATATAGGACGAAAAGAACAAATTTTTTTTATCTTTCCTATGTTCAGTCTAGTAGAAAAAGTAGAAGACTTTATGAAAGCTTCAGTCCTTGAAAATGAAACCACAAACCCATTGACCAAAGTTCAATATGGATTTGGATGGTGATCTTTGAGTGGTTTTATAGAGTTCAAGAAAGTAAGTAGCTAACCACAACTGCACCATCCATAAAGGATCACACAATGTGCCAAAAGCTTTGGCGAGGCCTCTATGAAGGAAAGTGTGGATCCTGCAATAAATGTGGGCCAAGATGTAGGGGTCGAGCGCCAAGTGTCAGCCAAGGGCAATGACAATTTTTAGGTGTTTCTTGGTTACTTTTACTGAGGCTGTGCAGAAAATGAGTTTACATAATCTATAGAGGAGAAAGGTTATGTGTTCTTTGAGAGTAGGATCGACGTCTTGATCACAATTTTGGGCAAGAAAATTGCAATAACTGCAATCATTTTTTCCAAAGGAAATATAAAGATCCTCAACATCAACCTCTAAGGTGGCATCAATCGGTTCACCATTTAGGGGAATATCAAAAAGAATAGCCAGGTCGAATAAGGTGATGGTCATGGAGTCGAACCTAAAGTTGAAAACGTTGCTATTGGTCGACCAGAACAATAAAGTAGGAAAGAGGAGCTGCTTACAAAGGGAAATTGTAAGACCCTAGGATTTTTCTGACCATTAGAAACCTAGGAAAATAGGAAATTAGGAATCTAAGAATTTATATAGAGCGTGATTAAGGAAATCGGGTTAGTGTGTGCGATATCGGAGGAATAGCAAATTTGGTATTTTTCTAACATTTTTATTTCAATAAAACTACTAAGTGTGAACCCTAAAATTTGCACCGTCTGAACCCTTGGACATGCGACTAAGCCTCGAAAACTGAAACGAGCGAGAAAGGGTCGAAAAAATCGACGAACCGGCCGTCTGAACCTGGAGGACCGCACAGGGCCCTCTAAGGACCGCACAGAGGCTGTGCGGTTCCAGAAAGGGCCTATGCGGTCCACTTTGCTGTGCAGTCTGTATTTCTCCCGTGCGGTCCAGAATCCTCCGTGTGCGGTTCCAGAACTGCTGTGTGTGGTTTCGGGCTTAAAACACTTAATCCCACATCAAAAAAAGACAGAAATTCACCTAGCTGCTCTACCTATATAAACCTACCCTCCCTAACCCATTCTACACAACTCAACTCACTCACAGCTAGCTAAATTGAGCCTAATTGCTTAAAAGCTAGCCCTTTTCTAAAGGCTTGGTTCGAAAAGAGTTGCCTTTTAGTTCTAAATCTTTTGTTCTTGTTGGGTGGTCTGTGGGTTCTCTCAAGCCAGTTTGAGGGAGTCCTAAGAGCCGTCCGGGTAGCCATTAGGAGGCTTTGGTTCTGCTGAGACGAGTCAAGGTGGAATTGCGATCCGGTCGCCCGCTCCGTCCATACGTCCCGAAGCGTCATCAAAAGGTATTTATTTTCTTCCTTTTTCATTTATTTATTTATTTACTTGTTTCTTTCTTTCTTTGCTTACTTTTGTTTGCTTTTAGTTTTCTTTTAGTTTAGTTTCTTTATTGCTAGTTTTCTTTTAGCTTAGTTTCTTTGCTTTATTAGTATTCCCCTTTTGCATGTTCCCCTTTTTTTATTTCCTATTCTTTTAAGTTCTTTTATGATAGTCTAGTTATTTGTTTTCCCCTTCTCTTTAATATGATCCCCATCTCTTCAATTCCTTTCTTTTTATCGCTTTAAAAAGGCATGTTAATTAAGAACTGAAATAATTAACTTGTTCCGATC
>CATKHJ010383906.1:0-10274 GCA_949750685.1 Vernicia montana | reverse complement strand
TCTCTTCAGGAGATTTTCTTAGTGACGCTGCTTTTCTTTTCCATTGATTTTTTTTTTAGTTCTAATTTACTATCTACGCTTCTGGCGTGTGTCAAGCTCGATTGATTTTCTATTTTCAATAGGAACCACAACCCTTACTAGAGTATTAGCAGCTAGAATATGAGACTTTGTCACTCTTTTGGCATATATAAATGCATCTGGCAGTTGAGTTGCAATTTATTGCAACTGTATTATTTTATGAACTTCTAGTTCATTATAACTTATACATGGATCAAAACTGTTTAAATAGTATTCCTTACAGGAAATTTCTCGACATTTTTAGCACTAATAGGTGCTTTTCTATCCCCCTAATGTCGGGAAATGTGCCCCATTAAAATAAATTTCAAATCTTCTCCGTGGACTCATTTTCACAAATTGAGGTGGCATTATTAGTACATACATGGCACAACAAAAACTCACATATGAGAAATATTAGGCTCATATCCATGTACAAGTTGTAAAGGGAGAGTATGTATTATGACATGTCATACCAAACCTTCAAGATTTTATTATTGAACTGCAAGTTCAATATTTGAACAAATTACTCTTTCAGGGAGTCTACATATTGAGTTGAATTATGTTCTTTATGTGAATTATTTCTCTTTTAGAGTTCTCATTATCTACCAAAAGTACCTCATTCTTGAGTTTTAACTTGTTGTTATCTACAACATCCACTTCAGGGATTGTTGTTGTACTAGTGGGCCTAACTTGATGATTTCTCATTAGCGATTTGTTATTTTCAGTCACTAGAAGACAAACAATAAGTTCAAAATATTTTGTAAATTTTCGCTCTCTATACTGCTGCTGCAGGAGCATGTTAGAAGCATAAAAATAATATATGTCTTCTATAACATATTATATTTTGTAATTTTATTACTACACAATTTCAGCTGTAAAGTGATTCTAAATATGATTGAATTTTATTCTAAAGAGAATAGTATCATAATTAAATCAGTTTTCCAAAGACTTATAGACAATTTATTTAGTTTTTCAGGAACGTAGGATACCAGTTTTTTAACAAATTAGAATACTAGTGTACCATAAATTTAGGATACTTAGTTCTTCAGGAATTTTATATTTTTATTTATTTATTTAATTAGTTCTTTAAGAACTAAAGATAATACTAGTTTTTCAGGAACTGTATTCATTTATTTAATTTTACAGGAATTTAAAATACAAGTTATTCACAAACTTAAAGTACCAATTCTTCAAGAATTTATATTTTATTTTATTTTATTTATTTATTTTTAATTAGTTCTTCAAGAACTGTAAATAATACTAGTTTTTCAGGAACTGTATTAATTTTTTTTATTTCTGCAGGAATTAAAAATACAAGTTCTTCAGGAACTATATTTAATTAATTAAAATTAAATAACATCAAATAATAATATTTCCAAATAATAATAAAATTATTATGGCAATGATTAACAAATTGAAGATAAAAGATACACGATATAGATAATTAGATTGAGTAATTAGTAAATTACCTTTCATATTAATGAGCAAATTAAGAGTTGTATAAGCCGCAGCGTTGATTATTTGCCATTGAAGCCATGCTTACAACTTAGAATAATTCATTATGCGTACGAATATATATATATACACAGCATATTTATCACACTCAATGTCACAAGCAAATTTTATTTGCTAATCAACACTCAGTGGCCAATATATATATACACAACATATTTATCATGGCATATTTACGATTTCACTAAGGAATTTAGGACACATATTTACCCATTAAATCTGTACAATATACTTATTAATCGGCCAAGCAATTACAGTTTCAAAATAAAAAGAAGCAAGCTGAAGTAAATATTATACCAAAAATAGGCAAATATTATACTACTTTTCTCCATGAATAGAATTGCGAATTCCCTATATTAATCAATAAAATTCATATGGATTTCAGGTGGCAAGAATGATACTGGTTTGATGAATGCTAACGCAACATAATCTGTGTATTGTTCCAATCGATGGCTAATTTTATGAGTGAAAACTAAAAAAAAAAAAAAAAAAAATTAATGCATGGAGTGAAAGTATGAGAGTATTCACTATTCACGAGGAATAAATTGATGCAGGACTATACGGAGAATGGGATAAACTACTAGTAGGTGGGGTGGCAATGAAGAACCATCCTCTCATCCCTACTGTTATTATTATTATACAAGAAAGTAAGTGAAAACATATCTACCTCGTGCTGATAACGTGTTGTAAATCGACTTATTAGCTCAATATATCAAAGACAATAAGAAGAGATATAAAGCAATAAAGCAAAGAGAGAGAGAGAAAATATGTAGAGAGTAAAAGGGACTTCAAACTCATATTATTAGATTAACTCTAGTTTCCCTTATATAGAGGAATAGTTAGAGTTTAGTATATACAACATTACTGAAATAACCCTATACTATAATCTCTCTAAAATATATATTCAAAGATGTTTAAGTAATATCCACATATAATAATTATTTATAACATATATATTATTTTTAAAGGAATTTTTTCTCATAAGCAATTAAATTGATATTTTTTACATAAACAAGTTTAAAAAAGTAATTTATAAAAAATAAAAAAATTAATTAATTAAATAAAAAAAATAAAAAATATTTTTTTAATTCCTAACAGTAATCTCAAACGCATTCGTAATAATTTGGGCCTCTAACCATTTTTTGTATTTTTTTCTAACATTTCTTTCAAACAAATAAATTACAAACGTGAAATTCATTTATAAATAAATTTCAAATAAAATTTATTTATAAATAAATTTTCATGTTTGAAAAAATATAATTTAAAATATAAAATTCAATTTAATTTTATAATTTTGTGTTTGAAACAAATTTATAATTAAATTTTTTTATTATTATTTTTTAAAATACCATCAATATAATAAATATAATTAAAAAAGAAATATATTTTGTATTTATAATTAATATTTAATTTGTAAAACATAATTAAAAAAATAGTTGAAAGAAAAATAAGTAGAGAAAAAAAACGTTAGAGAGAGAAAGATTATTAAGAAGAGGCGGAGTATGGTAAGAGAGAGAGAGAGAGAGAGAGGAGAAGGTATATTGTTTTATTTGGAAATTCCATTTATTTTAATGGAATTTCGTTTAAGTATATTCAATTCCATTGAATTGAATTTATAAAATTGAAATGAACATTTTTTATAATATTCCAAACATAAAAAAAAAAAAAAAAAAAAAAATTTAAATATGGAATTCGAAATGAATTTTATAAAATTCATTTGTTACAAACGACTGTAATTAAAAGGAATTTTTCTTTTTTTATTAATTTTACTAATGAGAATTCCAATTACTAACTTTATAATTTGAAATACAAATTTTAATATCATTTGTTAATATCAAATGATAATATATATTTAACTTTGATAAAAAAAAAATAAATTCAAATATTTTTCTTATGCTTGAATTTATATTATTTCCATATATGTGATACTAAAAGTGTCATTAATGTTCTTCATATTTGAAATTATAAATAAATAAATAAAAACTGTACTTATAAATACAATTTAATATCTAATTTTTCTATCAAAAATAGAAAAATAAAATTTTTTAATTTATTTATACATATAATTTTAGTTTCTCTATTTTACAATACTACTTTTTTCTTTCAAAAAATTATCATACAAAAGGTCAAGTATTAATAGTATCCTTTTATATATATAGATATATTCTTTTTGATGATTTATGCATTTTTTTTTTTTTTTTTTGCATGACTTTATACTTTGAATATATGATATATTTTCATGACTTTTACACTTTAAGTATCAATGTTTATTTGTAGGAATGTGTGAAAGGTAAAGCAATGGAAGAAGACATTGGACAAAGAATAATTAGATTTTGTAAGGTTTGATAGATGATTCCATTAATATTCTTCTTATTCTTATGCAAAAAAGAAATAAATAAATGGAAGAAAACAAACATTAGCTTAAACCCATATTTTTGCCCCCAAACCAAAGGCCCGAAAACTTATTAAATTTTTAATACAATTCACTACTTTATTTTTTATTTTTTAAATTATTATTTCGTCATTGAAATTTAATATAATTAACTAATTTATCCTTATTTTTTTAGAAAATAATTAATTAATCCCTCAATTTTAATTCCGTCATTTTATTTAATCACTCCATTTATTTTTATCATTAAAATCATATAAAAAGACTAAAATACTCCTCCTTTACACTTAAATTTTTCATCCCAACCAAAACTAAATTTTATTAACAAGGTAAAAAATTGTGGTATTCGAATTATTAAGAATTTATTGTAAATTGTCATATTTTAATATTACCATTAGAATGCATCAACCAATCCAAAGCAATATTTCCACTATCAGAAATATGATAGATTTGTCTGAAAATCCATCAACATAAATATTTATTAGATACAAACAAACCTTAAATCAACCCCAAAAAGAAAAAAAAGAAAAAAAAAGAAACCATCACCTTCTATGGTTATTATGCCATTAATGAAGCAAAAAATGTATAATAATGTTGTTAACGGTATTATTGAATGTTGTTTTTGGTTTTTCTTTTCCTAATTATGATCTTAATTTCTGAATCTTAATTATTTTTCTCGATTTTTATACGGATTTTATTGGTTAATATAGAATCATGGCGGATATGGTAGATTTGTTTTGATATTTGTGGCTTTATTACTGCTTTATAAATGTTTGAGATTTTGTTTTCTTTGTCTGATTTTGATTTAATCTATGAATTTTTAATTATTTTGGACATTAAAGGTTTGGGTATGGAGACTTTGGAAGATGAGAAAAGAAAAATAAATGTTAGTGTCATATTTCACTTTTGGAACATGACGGACCTAGAACATGAATAAGTGTAAAGCCATTGAAAATTTGTAGAACTCATACCAGCTATATGTCTAATATAGCATCATGCAATCTAAGCAAAACCACATAACACACCCAAGATCAAAACCAACAATGAAAACAACACTTCTAATGTTCCTCATTATATCTTAATTTCATTAACCACTACTTCTCATTTACAACTCATTTTAAGTATATCAAATATAATATATCAATTACACTCATGGAGCTCTAGGACTTTGAAAACATATACACATATGTACATAACAAAAGTAAGATTTTTTTTTTTTTTTTACTTTGTTGCACTAATCCCAAGTGAAAAAGAATACTTGAGAAAACTTATTGCTACCTTACTGCCTTCCTGCAAAAAAATATATTCAAATAGTGGGGTGAGACAAGTTCAGTGAGTAAGAAATATACTATTATACAATGTTAGGTTAGGTAATCAATGCTTCTTCGCAAGGATGGTGCTTGTTATGCACTTTATAACATATTCTAGATATTGATTTCACAATTAAATAATATTTGAAAGCAAAACTCATAGTTTGAAAAATCATTTAATAAGTTTAAAACAATGAGTGACTCGTGATCGAATGATATTTTTATAACTCATAATAAAATAATGATTCAAAAAAATCATATAAAAATTCACAATAGAAAATTAGCTTATAATCTAGTAATACATAGTTCTTAGATTCAAAATAGAATTAAACTCGTAATGGAAACTTTACTCATAATCAAATAATATGTAACTCGTAATAAATCATGTAAAACTTATAACAGAAATCGGCTCGTAATCTCGTAATAGGCTCGTAATAGTTCTCATGATAGTACTCGTGATAGGCTCGTAATAGCATGAGACTGATCAGAACCAATAATTAGGACTTTATACTATTTCCAGCTAGAGTTCGGATGTTATATCCCACTTGTGGATATAATATGCACAAAGTTTGATAATTTGCCCCTCATCAGTTAGGGGATTTATGCTCAATAAAATCTTCAATATTAAAATAATCTCGTAATAACATCAAATAGTCTCATAATACAACTTCAATACTCGTAATTTATAAAATACTTTAGTAATCTCATAATCTCATAATAAAATACTTTGGTAATCTCATATTCTTATAATAAGATTTCGAATAACTCATTTAAATCTCATAAAGAAACATCAGTAAGTATATAATAATACATATATGTGAAATAGATGAAAACTCAATAAAACTCATGGTTTCTCGTAGTCTTGTAAAACATTCATCAAATATTCGGATATTCAACAATTAGGGAAATTCAATAGAACTCATGATCAATATGAAGTTCTTGTCACAAGAAAACTCATATTCAGGGTGGTTAACAAATAACATTAGCTAATGATTTCTAATGGCAATAACAACAGTATATTAATCACTCACCTCTAATCAATTGCACTTTTGTACTTTACTCTTTATAATAAGCAAAATGCGTGATCACATCCACCTTGATTTTCTTCTCCCATTGACTCATTTCTAGGAGCTATAAATATCAAGCACATACAAACAATTTAATCAACTATTTAATTCTAATTATTGAATCATTAGTTACCTTAATTCTTCTTAGAATCCTAATTCTTGTAAATTAAATTTTCATATATTATGCTTAAAATTAATTTAATATATTTATAATTATTAGCTCACATAATTAGGCCTATTTTTTTTTTATTAATTATACCTAATTAATTTCATTTCTCTCCTTTAAACTATAACTGAACCCTAATTGCAATTTAAGTTTAATTCAAGTAATTTAAGGGCTTTAATATTAAATTCACTATTTAAACACCTAACTAAACTTATTTCGTACTCAATTATAATTATAGAACTTTATTTCAAATTTCCTCTATTGGCTGAATATATTATTATTCTAACCTCAATTAAATTTTGTCAATTTAAATCCTTTAATTTCCAATTTAATTATCAATTCACCTAACTAATTCTATTTTACACTCACTAAATCGAGAATTTAAATTAATTAAATTTCCCCTAATTTTCTACTAATTAACCGAAGCCCTTATCCTCCATTTCTTCTTTATTGATCGAGACCACATCAACCAAAAATACCCAACACATTCTCAAGTAAACTATTTACATACTCTTACTAATTAATTTATAGACCAAATGATGGATGCTTACCTTTGAACTTTAATTCCTTTCCCCTTAATCTTGTATAGCTGTAGCTCATAAGCTGCAAATTTCTTTTTGTTAACTTTTAATTTCTATTTGAGAGAACTTGTGTAGACATGAGAGAAAAGGAATGGCTATATATATTAGTTGAATTTGGTGGATTATAGATGGTGATTAATAATCGGTGTTGAATGACTCTTAAATAGAAATTAAAAGTTAACAAAAAGAAATTTGCAGCTTATGAGCTACGGCCATACAAGATTAAAGGGAAAGAAATTAAAGTTCAAAGGTAAGCATCCATCATTTTGTCTATAAATTAATTAGTAAGAGTATGTAAATAGTTTACTTGAGAATTTGTTGGGTATTTTTGGTTGATGTGGTCTCGGTCAATAAAGAAGAAATGGAGGATAAGGGCTTTGGTTAATTAGTAGAAAATTAGGATAAATTTAATTAATTTAAATTCTCGATTTAGTGAGTATAAAATAAAATTAGTTAGGTGAATTGATAATTAAATTGGGAATTAAAGGATTTAAATTGACAAAATTTAATTGAGATTAGAATAATAATATATTCAGCCAATAGAGGAAATTTGAAATTAAGTTTTATAATTATAATTGAGTACGAAATAAGTTTAGTTAGGTGTTTAAATAGTGAATATAATATTAAAACCCTTAAATTACTTGAATTAAACTTAAATTGCAATTAGGGTTCAGTTATAGCTTAAAGGAGGGAAATGAAAATAATTGGATATAATTAATAAAAAAAAAAAATAGGCCTAATTATGTGAGCTAATAATTATAAATATATTAAATTAATTTTAAGTATAATATATGAAAATTTAATTTACAAGAATTATGATTCTAAGAAGAATTAAGGTAGCTAATGATTCAATAATTAGAATTAAATTGTTGATTAAATTGTTTGTATGTGATTGATATTTATAGCTCCTAGAAATGAGTCAATGGGAGAAGAAAATCAAGGTGGATGCGATCACGCATTTTGCTTATTATAAGGAGTAAAGTATAAAAGTGCAATTGATTAGAGGTGAGTAATTAATATACTGTTGTTATTGCCATTAGAAATCATTAGCTAATATTCTTTGTTAACCACTTTGAATATGAGTTTTCTTGTGACAAGAACTTCATATTGATCATGAGTTCTATTGAATTTCCCTAATTGTTGAATATTTGAATATTTGATGAATGTTTTACAAGACTACGAGAAACCATGAGTTTTATTGAGTTTTTATCTATTTCACATATATGTGTTATTATATACTTATTGATGTTTCTTTATGAGATTTGAATGAGTTATTCGAAATCTTATTACAAGAATATGAGATTACCAAAGTATTTTATTACGAGATTATGAGATTACTAAAGTATTTTATAAATTACGAGTATTGAAGTTGTATTATGAGACTATTTGATGTTATTACGAGATTATTTTGATATTGAAGATTTTGTTGAGCAAAAATCCCATGACTGATGAAGGGCAAATCATTAGACTTTTTGCACATGGTAAAACTAGCGGATGAGGTGTATGCATCTGAACTCCAGCTAGGAGGAGTGGTCCTGGCCATAAGACCTGATCAGTCTTACGCTTTATATGTGTTATATATGGGAGTAAGCAAGGCGTAAACCGTTACTCTATCTTTATATGTGGGAAGCACTCCGCTTTTAAACTCTTTGATTTCTGCTAAAAATGTATAAGTTCCATAATTGTCATATTATCATGAGCCATTTGTTATCTATCACCTTTATCGTTCTTTCTTTACTTGCTTATTATGTTAATAGATTTTTGCTCACTGAGAATTTTCTCACTCCGCGGTTGTTAATATTTTTTTTACAGGTGATTAGAAAACATGAACAAGGTAAATCTCAAGTATCCTTCTCCACTTGAGAATTTCCGAGCTAATAAGATATAAGTTGATCTCTTTTATTTGCAATGTTCATGTAATTTGAAATCCACTTTAGAGCTCCATGGTCATTATGGGTTGTAATATTTGATTATGAATTGTTTTAATTAACAAGTATGAAATTATATTTAGAATTTGCTATAGTATGAGTATATGATTAATATATAATAAGTAAATAAATGGTATATGATAAGTTTAAAATTGATATGTGTTGAGACAAAAAATGATTGTCAAATATTGATAAAAAGTTTTGATTAGTGTTTTATGGGAGAGAATAGTAAGAGATCTGAATTGATATGAAAATGTGTTGTTGCATCTGAAGTTGAGGGAATAAGGAATTATTATTTAAAGTGTTAGTTTTATTGCATGTTGTGTATCTTGGGGCATATGATATATATAGCCGGCACTCTGCCCGATTTTCATTGGAATAGTAATAGTGAGTAGGTTCTACGGGTGTTTGGTGCCTTAACGGTTATCCATGCCCTACGACTGTCATATCCCAAAAGTGAGATGTAACAATTAGATCTTTGAAACTGCTCTCTGCCTTTGCCATGGCTGTGTTTATGTAGGGATTGAAAGGAAGATGATGATGATGATAATGACCCTCAACTGAACCGCGCCGGCAATGACGGGACCTACTAGTGCGAATAGATGTGGCTGGGTGTGAATTTTTGGATTAATTTTTTAAGTTTATTTAGTAATTGAGGGTATTTTGGGTATAATTTTTATTTATTTTTTATTTTTTTAAAGATAAAGGTAAAAAAAAAAATATACAAAAGAACTAGAGTGTTAGACGAAACCAAATATAAAGGACTAATTAGTTAATTTCTAAAAACAAAAAAAGGATGAATTAGTTAATTAGATCAAATCTTATGAATGAAATAGTAATTTTTTTTTTATAGCATTGGAGGACGATGAAAATCGAATATGGGTCTAATGCCCAGGTGAATATACACTTTACCATTAAGTTATGTCTCGATGTGTCAATTCACTTTGTTTTAGATGGATTTAGGAGTGTCCATGGTTCGATTTGGTCGGTTTAAGGTGAATAGTTTTAACCAAACTAATTATACCGATTTGTAAATAATTTAAACCATATCCAAATCAAATAAAACTAAAAATTATTCAAACCAATACTCTTAAGTTTCGGTTTGAATAATCGATTTAGTCGATTTGAACTATAAGACAAAAATATTTTAAAAAAATAAGTGCTATATAAATTAAAATATTTTTATAACATGAAATTATATTTCAAATACATATATGAAATACTAAAATAAGAGTAATTATATTTCAAATATATGAAAATTTTA
>CATKHJ010383839.1:0-24416 GCA_949750685.1 Vernicia montana | reverse complement strand
CCATTTGATGATGCTTTCAGTGAGCTAATCACATTTGCAAAGCATTGTTCAGTGCAGACTGGCATGCCTAGTGAGACCACACTGTTGTGGGCTTTGAGACCTCCATAAGAGTTCAGTCCTCTTATGTACACCACCTTGTTGGTTCTCTTCTGGGTCTTGTTACCAATGCTCACAACTGCTCCGGTGACTCTTGCAGGGCTGAAGGTGGCTGCTGCGGTTGCCATGCCTGTTCAAGTGTGCACAGTAGAAGAGAAGAATAAAAAAAATTGAAACAACTAATCTTTTTTTTTTTTCTTTTATCAAAATTGAAACAACTAATCAAGGAAGGTGAGTCGTGTAGAATTGAATTCCCAAGTATATACGAGTAATAAATGATAAGATATTAAGATGAATATGGAAAATGGATTACCTGTGTCTTGAATTGAAGAACTTGCAAATAGGAGGATAAGTCACAAAGGCCACTTTTTGTATTATTGAGAAAAAAATTAGATAAGGTGAGTAACAAAATGGTTGGCTACCAATCGAGAGAGATAGGATCAAAAATAAGGAAAGAATCGGGCCATACACAGGCAGTTGCTCAGGTTGGCAGCCCAAAAATGATTTAATAGTAATACTAAGATATTTGAGGCAAAACTTAATTTTTCTTTCCCTTAATAGGTCTAAAATTATTTAAGGATAATAAATTGAAAATATAAGAGAAAATTATGCAAACAAAATTAGAAAGCTAACTGAAGTGACATATAATATTAAAAGGTGGATCATTTATCTGGTAAACCTTTCATTTTTCAATTTATATATGATATGAAGCCACATAGACAGGCCAAAAGTCACAATTGGTTATATGTGCAGCCATTTCTAAGAGAATGTGAGGTCCAAATACAGCTAATAGAATGTCCAGAGAGAGAGAGAGAGAGAGAGAGAGAGAGAGAGATCTCAATGGAAGCTACAAATTTGCTTAGTAATCAAATTGCTAGCTATATAAGTCATAGCATACAGTCATCAAAGGTCTCACATACATTAAACAAGACATAAACTTTCCATCTCTAATTCTCTATACAAAAAGATTATAACATGAAATAGCTCCATGGAAACATTCCGAAGTCACTGGTCCTAGTCGCAAGATACACTTCATATGGCTTTATTTAAATGATCTTCAGACGCCAAGATCACTGGTCTTCGTGGAGAACACGGAATATGTTAACATCGAGGACAAGTGCATTGTTCACCCGGTTCGCAGGTTCAAAAACACACACATCAAATTCCTGCAATTCATTAGCCATGGCAAAACCTTTCCATCCTGAAGAAAGCCCTCCACTGTTTTTAGATCTCTGATAATAAAATTTGGTCTTCCATATATTATCTTTCATGCGCAGAATCACATCTTGTTTTTCCAGAGAGGTGAGATTTTTAGACATCCATAATGCAGGTATTGACTGAGAAACAGCACCACAAGTATGATAAAGACCAAATTCAAAACTGTCTAGCAATCTTGATGATAGCAATAGTTGACACTTTGCTCACAGTTAGATTGGAAGAATTAGAGAAAATAAAATAAATAAAGAAAAACAAGAAATTCAGCAATATAATGTAACGAAATCACATACCATGTAAAATCTCCGGTATACATGTGTGGGTTTCATAACTACCATGAAACCCTCCCTTGTTAATGCTGCTTGTGCCAAATGCAAGGCATTCTGTTTCTGTTCCTCTGTTATTAGCCTTCTACTTGATATGTAGGGAACGTTATGCACAACACTTGGACTGATATGCTCAATGTCTGAATCATTCATGAATCAGACAGAATAATTTAACAAACGAGTAAAATCAATCAAGAACAATATACATGTATCAAGCATTACAAAAACGCATACCAGGTTTGATCTCAATTTCCTCAAAAGAAGTAGAAGGTTCTTCATGAATGGGATTGAACTCGATTTCCCTCCGAGTCTTTTTGATATTGTCTCGGAAATTGCTAGGTTGTCTTAATGGGGTTGTGTCAAAGTCATTATTTGCAGATTTCTCAGGTGGAGAGCTCCCAGCAACATCCTCAGGAGAAGGAAGAGTACCTTCAACAGAATTTTCCCCAAATTTTCTTTTTGTTTGGCAACCACTGTCAGGTTCTCTGTGCCCGCATTTTCTAACAAAATATGAAACTGCCTTCTCACACAAGCTCTGACCATCAAACATTAGAACATCAAAGCATGAATCCCCATTGTACTTAAAGATCAAAAGATCTTTGTCTTGCAGAAAATGGTCATTGACAAATTCTTCCCAACCATGATTAAAGAACACAGTATCATCATTTGTTGTGAGTCCAACTTGCCATGTACTGCCACTAGGACCTTTAAGAGTCACAAGTTTAGGTAATTTCTTTCTCAGATTTCTCGTAAATTGTTCTGGGATTGCCTGCAATTCATACGTATTTAACAACAAGCAAAATAAGAATTTGTGACAGTAAAACGGTTATGACCATTAACATATCAGCCATGATCATAGAAAAGTAAAAGTTTAGAAAAGAGATAACAGCAGGCTGCTCCAAGATTGTATATTGTTCGTGGTGTTAAAAACATCATGCAATAATATTGCTTACAACTGCTAAAACTTCAAGAATTTAAAAAGGAGTACTCAATTCACTTTTCTCATATATCACATTTTTCTTTTCAACATTCCATCCCAATTAAGTAAATGCAAATTGAACTGTGAATCATAAGAGCACTCTGTAGATGAACTAATACATACTACAAAAGATGTGATTAAGCATGTTTAATATTTGATACAAGGGGGCACAGGTAAAGTTAAGTCCAAATCAGAACATCATAGAGAAGGAGATTTCATGTAACAAACACAAAATTAGTCTAAGCTAAATGTCATGTTTTAGATACCCACATCCTCTCTCACATTCAAAATGAATAAATAAATAAAGGGAAATACTAAAATAGGAAAATTCATCAGTATTAGAGGAAACTTACAAGCTGCCGTTTAAAACCAGGACGGAGAAACTGAGAGAAATGGAGGCACTGAAAATGAGTCCAATACATATCCTCTTCCCAGCTTCTGCAATCCCTACAGGCTTCTTCTCCCATCTCCACTAAGATCCAAACTGAAATACCAAAGAAATGATCAGCCAAAATTCAAACTCCAAAACCCAAAAAGATTGAAAATTTGGAAAAGAAACAGAAGAAGAAACGACCCACCAAAAGAGGAGCCTCACCCAACTAAAAACTGAAGTATTCCAAGAAAATAGATGGTAAAATCAGTCATAATTACATTATTCACTGCAAACAGAAAGACCAGAAATCAAATCAATAGACTTATTTACGGTTACACCAACTGCTGATTTCTAAAATAAATGCTTCTGATTCTCTGCTGATAAAAAATAAGAGAAATAAAAATGAAAATTGAAACTTTTTTTTTTGGCTGAAATCAAGACTAAAAATTGGAAATCAAAAGCAAAATTTTTGCTTGGATCGATTGGCATTACGAGAGAAAATCAGAGAATATTAAAAAAAAAATTGGGTTGCACGCTTGGCCTTGGTTGCGATTTGCGAAGAATCCAAGAATCTAAACTCTCACTAGTTCCTTCCCCCTCCTCCTGAAATGCTCGGTCAATTTCCATTTCTGCTTAATTTTATGCATATTCTGATTTTTCTACGGTACTGATCTTTCCAGTGATTAAAATTGTATCCTACTAGTCCGCCACGTATCTATCAATAACTCAATCGACCTGTCACCTTTAATGCACCGGTTAGTTAGAGATATTTTTCTCTTGGATTCCTAATGAAAAGGAATACTTATTTAATGCATTTTTAACCTAATCAAACTAATTTACATTATACTACATATTATTAAATAGGGCATCATTTGGTATAAAATGCACTTAATGAAAAACGTACGGAGAGACAATATCCAATTTACAAAGTAAAATATTAATTATACACAAATTATCAAACAAACATTATCACACTTATATATTCATAACATTTACCTTTTGATTTAAACGAGTCTAAAATATCAATTTTAACTAATTGAATTAAAACACTTTGGCGAAAAAAAAAAAAAAAAAACTAATTGAACTAAAATACACTTGAGATCTAATTCAAATGGTAAGATGGAAGTGAGAGGTTTTGGGATCAAATTTCCTACTTTATATTAAATGAAATTTCGTCTTTATGGCGAGCATAAGAAAATGACTCATTAGGTGAAATTTCATATTTATAGCCCATGAATCAAAAAAAAAAAAAATTTAATTAATTGAACTAAAACATCATTCGCATTGGCAAATTAAAATAATTAATCAATAATTATTTAGTTAAGAAAATGTAATTTTATACCTTCGCTTACACCTATGCAAGGAAAATTGATCATTCCGCATCCTCTTGCCAATCAAGACCTAAATATTTTTATCAAAAATCATTTGAATAGATTATTATCAAATTTGAGTCCATTTTCCTGTTAAAAATACAAAATTTTAAATTTATTATTTAGTTAAAAATTACATTATTACATCATTCAATAAGCTAAGCGTACAATGGAGTGCTTCAAATAACCTTAATTATTTCCTTTTCTTTTGTTTATAAAGCTGCCTTGCTTTTGAACTCATAGCGTTTACATCATCTTATCTGTTGTTAAATATGAGTAATAAATAAACAGTAAACTACCCACTTTTATATCCGGCAAATTTAAGTACAGAAAAACCAACTACATGCAACACCACCTAAAAGCAGTTAAACCACTAGTTACAGAAAGTAATGTTCTTGATTACATTTAACATCAGAACATTTTAACAGTAAGATTAGATGAAATCACAACTTCACAAAGCCTCAAGCATGAAAATTTTGGTGTGATTTTCTACCAGCAGACTCATTTGTTAGACAACGCGAAAGATGTTGACATCTAGGACAATTGAGTTGTTAACCAAACTGCCTGGTTCAAACACACACACATCAAATTCATTTAGTTTGTTATCCAAAGCAAAATTCCTCCACCCACCAGAAAGACCTCCTCTACTTCGATTTCGATCTTTACGATAACATAGTAATCTTGCACCCCATGTTTTCTCCTTAATTCGTAGAGTCACATCTTGCTTTTCTCGGCTAGTGAGATGCTTAGTAATCCATGCATAAGGGATGTTCTGAAGGAACCGACGCAAAAACATGAAACAATACCAAATTAACTTCAAGGCTTTCTATCCAATAACAACAGTGCAAGGTAATGAAAAAAAGAGAACAAAGAAATCTAAGTTTTGGGAAAAGAAATGTTTTACCACAAAAAATTTCCTGGATACATGTGTGGGTTTCATAACTGCAATAAAGCCCTGATTGGTTAATACTGCTTGTGCCGATTTCAACACTCTCTGTTTATCTTGCTTTGTTATGTACCTTCCACCCGATAGGTTGATAGATGTATGCTCAATTTCTACATCATTTGAAAAATAATATAAAATTAAACCACCAACCATCAACCAACAATTCACATATGATCTAAAAATCCAAAGACACCTAATTAACAACACCAACAGAGGCATATGCTTGTAGAAAAGGACCTTGTTGATGACGTTGTATATAACAAGGTAGACAAAATTCGAGATGGCACAACAAAATTTTTTCAACAAACTGACAACACAAATAGTGAAGTGTATAAACCTCAAACATGCATTGTAACGAAAAGGAAGCACTAGTGAATTTGGGATTTGCAAAATAGAGAAGTCATAGAACAAAGCCCTTTTCTCAAGATGTTAAAAAAAAGAAAGAAGCGGGAGGTCCAGAAGCTACCAGGTTTGACCCCTACATCCCCAGCACATGTATTAGGTTCTTTGATTCTTGCACTATTCTCTGTAAAAATGGGCGACTTCGACTTGAACTTAATTTCTCTTCGAGCTTTCTTATGAACAGCTTGGGAGGTGACCGATTGCCTTCTTGGTGTATTGTATATTTCCTCATTTGTAGGTTTCTTTGACAGAGAACCTTCAATACCATCCTCAGGAGAGGCAATAGCAAATTGAGTAGAACTTTGACTAGTTTTTCTTTTTGTTTGGCATCCACTATCATGTTCTTCATGGCTACATTTTCTGAGGAAATAAGAGGCTGTATTCTCACACATGCTTCGCCCATTGAACACTAAAACATCGAAGCGAGACTCTCCATTGTATTTGAAGACCAAGATGTCATTCTCTTGAAGAGAATGATCTTTGACAAATTCTTGCCAACCAATATGATCAAAGAACAAGGTATTTTCATTTGCTGTTAGGCTTACTTCCCATGAAGCACCACAAGGACCTTTAAGAGTCACAGTATCAGGCAACTTATTTTTCAGATTTCTAGTAAATTTTTCAGGGATGGCCTGCAATTCCATGCATTATTATTATTATTATTATTATTATTCAATCTATAAATGAATTAAAACATAATAATTATTCCAATAGGCCTAAAGAGGAAAAACAACAGACACAAAAATTGTAGATAAGCAGAGGAAGAAGCAAAAATTGGTATGCAGCCATGATGATCTAATCTAAGTTTATGTAAAATTATGAGCATAAAATCTGTTTCCTAATCTGCATAACGAAACGAGAAATTCCTAATATTAATTAGAAAACAAAATAACAGTAACACATATTCTCTAAAGTCAGACCTTGCCTAGAAATTAGAAGGAAAAATAATGAAAGAAGAGGTAAAATTTGCTATTAGCTTCTTAAAGGTGTTGTGTGTAAAATATTTAGACAAAATTATAGCAAACATTAATTATGAAAGGAAATGTAAACCCAAAACCTGGAATTTTGAAGACAGATTATACTATATGGTAAGTAACATTCGAAGGATAACAGAACAGAGGAATATTGAAAGGTTTAAAGTGAAGAAAACTTACCAAACGCTGATCAAAGCCAGCATGCAGAAATTGAGAGAAATGGATGAACTGGAAATGGGTCCAATATATTTCCTCTTCCCAGCTTCTGAAATCTCTGCTTGCCTCTTCTCCCATTTCTACTCGCATGCACCTCTGAAAAATAAAAAAAAAAGAAAAGAGGAAAGTAACGGAAGTAAAGCTATTATTTTACTTTACCCACTTTTATATTTAGTTATTTAAAAAAGTTATCATAATTTAGAAATAGGTATTAAAAACTAAAAAGGAGGAAAGTCTGTAATATTATAATATTATTTGGGTGATTTAATTAAATTTAAGTAAAAACAAAAACAAAAATTATTATATTAGAAGAGTGGAGGGAAGAAACAAAATTGTTTGACCGAGAAGGCGCGTGGTAATCGTAGGAAAAAGTGATGATTAAAGCGACAGGACAAACTTCTTAAACGACGAGCCTCTGCCCCTAGATATACTTACTATTAAGTACAATGAAAGTTGTCCAAAAAAAACAAAAAAATAGAAAAAGCCTCACCTTTCAATGGTGTGGGACCCACAATTTTCAGAATTCAGGATAGCCGGAACGATTTGCATATCCTCGTTATTATGGTGGTGGCATTAAGGCAGAGGATAATGAAAACTTTGTAAATATTTTAAGGAAAAGCAAAAGAATCATTTTTAACACAAGTCTTAAGTAAAAAGATCTATTTCATCAATAATGAGCTTATTTGGGTGCCATATATTTTTTTTTATTGAGCAAAACTTGGGAGCATAAGGTTCTTTACTTGGTTTAGGCACTCTGTGCCTCTTCCTTCAGAAAAACACTCTTTGAGGCAAGGCAAGCTTACCTGCCTGCTACCAGAAATTTACCAGCCACGTTCTCTGCCGCTAGTCAAGTTTTAATTTGCTAAGTCTTAATACCTAATCTTTACAGTTCCTTTTTCCATGCAGTCTCCGCATTTTTGTCTTCAATATCCTACTCCACAATTACAAGCTAAAAATAAATGAAACCACTAAGCTTAGGATACAATGCATGTACAACTAGGTAAAATGATTGTGCTGGTACACTGTTCCCTCAAGTAACCTATATGGATGCATAATGCTTCAGCAAAACTTATACGCTGTCTCCACTTCTATCAGCAATATTTCCTTCATCCAGTATTGCCTCTCAGCCCAAGCATGCAACCATCACATTATTGAATCTTCTGAACACAAAAAGAAGACCAATCTGCCCTGAAGAACATATATATAAAATGAATAAAATGCTCCAACTCCCTAAACAAGCTGATTGCCTTGCAAATTAATACTCTATTTATAACTATAACAGATTCCTTTTATAGCAAATCAGTTCCATTAGAAGACTCAAAATCTTACCAATTACCGTTCACAAAGCTGATTGAAGGTCCAGTTAGCGTTCAAAACTCAATCTCATTTATCTGAGGTTATGACAGTTTCGTTCAACCAAAACAGCAATTAAGACATGGCAGCATGAGCTCAATTGGTAAGAAACTCAGCTCACAAAATGACAATAGTTGAAAGTTATGCAGAAAGTAAACAGCATTTCACATGACACAAGTATAGAATGAAACAGATGGTACAAGCACCAATTCTCACCAAAATAATTGTTTGGTGATGACTGAATTTCCTCAACCATTCAGCATGCCTCATGAAGAAGGATGAAGTGCTTTGCCTCCAACTTCAGATATATGAACTAGCATTTCAGACTTGCTAACAAGTTCAAATATGCAGATATCCCCCATCTTAACATCATTATCACGAACAAAGGCCATCCATCCTCCGCAAAATGTATGTACTGTTCGCCCTTTTGAGTCTGGGACTGAATTCACAGTCCAGCGTTCCCCTTGGGAATTACGAAGGACAATTTCCGTTTTGTAATTTGGGAGATGTGCTGCAGAAAACTGGTGAGGAATTTTCTGTATAATGGTAATTTGTCAGTAAACAAGAAGGCTAGTATATTCAAAAGATCAAGCAACTCATGCACTTGTTAGTTGTTATGAGTTTATCCTATGAAAAGGAGAAGGAACTCCACAAACCCTCAAGTGGCCAGCATGCTTGTCAAGGGAACTCGAAGATGAATGAGATTGAGCTGAATATTGTTCATTATATATAGCCTGCAAGCCCTCCACATCTTAACAAGCTTAAAGGAAGGCCCTTGGGGAGTATCAGAAAGGCAAAAAAATTACTAAAAAAATCCTGCATACAGGTGTGCATGAGTGCATATGAGCCTCAAGGAATGCAAACTTCAAAAGATCATGATTCATAATCTTTTATGAAATTAAATCTCACTTCAATATCATTTTGAATTGGTAAACAATGATAGAGTTAAGGCTGGATAGATAAACCAAACTGTATGTTCAGAATCCAAGTTTACATGCAAAAAAAAAAAAAAAAAAGGAAGAGTTAGTCTCTGAGCCAGTGAATGGAGGATCAAAAGACGAGTCTTGTCAATATCAATCAAAACCAGGGAATGCAAGAAAGGAGAACCTCATGAGTCTTGAGGCATTAGTGTTATTGTATTGATTTACCTGAGCGAAGTCCTCTAATCTCAAATTATTACTTATGATTGTGATTTCATTTAGGTTTTGGGATTTATCACACAATTAGAGTGATGCACTATCATAAATCATTCAAGAAAAAATTAGTCAGTAAAATGATTGAAGAAACAAATAATAAATGAAATAACTCACCAGAGTATACGAACCACTGATGTTAAACTTCCTCATGATTCTAATAAAATTAGGAAAACCAGAGGTAAAAGACTTGGCTGCTTTTTCTTCACTGAGTGCTACCATCATTCTCAAACCAGCTTCAGCATTTGAACTCAATTCAACATCTGAATTCTTTCGGCTACAAATGGCCACCTCTGTTTACAACCAAATTTATGTTACAAGAAGGAACTACAAGAACAAGTAAAGTAGACAAAGTTACATAGTCATTTCTTAGGACTGCATACAAAACCATCAGAAGGGATACCATATACGATGCCTACATACACAAACAAAAGAACACAAGAAAAAAACAAAATTCTCCACCAAGATGCTAGACAGACCAAACGATTATAAAGCAAATTCTCAACTGAAGAACCTAGAACAAAAATACCTTACCAAGCTTTTCATTGCCAGCTCTTGACTGAGAGCACAGTGCACCATTTGCAGAACCTTTTATTGCATTGACATGTTTCCTTGTGTGAGTGGAAAAAGTTGCTGCTTGACTCTTTGTAGACCCCTTTTTATCACATATTTCTAACTTAGTGATGATCCGTGAATGAACCTTTAAAGTGTTTTTTCTTGATTTCTTAGGAAAACTTTCAATTTTGTGTGCAGTGGCAGTACACCCAACACTTACCCCATTAGAAGCTACTTTTCCACTTTGGTTTTCCAGGACTTCCTTTCCAACTCGAAGAATAAACACACGCAATTCATATTTGCGCACGAGCTCAAAAATACAAACATCTCCTAGTTTGATATCATTACTGCGGACAAAGGCCATCCATCCTCCACAGAAAGTATGACTTGTGTGCACTCTTGTTGTTGGCACAGAATTCACAGTCCAACATGCTCCTTTGATAGTGCGAAGTACAATTTCTGTTTTGCAATTTGGAAGATGTGCTGTAGAAAATTGATATGGGATATTCTGCACCAAAAAAAAGTGAACAACAAATCAACAATAGACTGAGTAAGTACATGGCCAGATAGCAAAGAAGGATTATAAATTACACTCTGCTATCATCATTTCTTCTTGCCAAATTGATGATAAGGAATACTAGGAACTCAAAGTAACCCAGTCTGCTATTGCCAAAGGAACATCCACAGCCCGCATGACTGTTAAAAATCTAGAACTAAATAAAAGGGAATCCACTCACCAGAGTATATGAACCACTGATGTTAAACCTTTTCATGATCCTCACAAAAAAAGGAAAGCAAGAGATGAAAGATTGTGCAACTCTTTTCTCACGCTCCGAAAAAATGGACCCATAACCTCTGTAAGGCAGATTTTCATCTTCTTTGCCAATTCTTTTCCGCATGGTTGCCTCTGTTTTAATATCTAGAAGCCCATTTGATTTAGGAAACATAAGGTATTTATTTAAGCCATATAAATCAAACTTGATTGGATTATTTGAAGATTGCAACAAAGTATTTGGTTATTATTTCATGAATTGTCCTTCTGTATGCAGAAAATGTAATAAAAAAAGACAAGTACAGTAGTACACTATACTTTTTGAGTAGGTGTTAGCCTACCGTGAAAACCTCAGTTCACACCACAGTTTAATAATGGAAATACTCGGATCCCATGCCTAATTTTACATGCAGATGATCCAGAAAAGATGGAAAAGGCAACAAAAGTCTTCAGAAATCTACAACACTTATCCAGTTGAGGAAAAATAGATTCATGTCTGCGAAAAAATACAGGAATGAAAATTATCTTCCTTACCTGGCTTTTCATTGCAAGTTTTTGATTGAGAGAACATGGCAAAATTCTGGCATGGACTCTCACATTGCTTTGTGTCATGGGAGGAACTCTCCTCTTGGCAAATTCTGGATTTAATGCCTATTTGCAATTCAGAAGAGTCACCCCTAACTTTCTTTGGCACATATTCACAACTTTTATCTGAAGATGAAGCTTTTTCCTCCCTTTCTCTCTTCTGCCCAATAGTTCTATAAAACTGGCTAGGATCTTGACTGCATTTGGAATAAAATGCAGCATCTTTCTCGCATGCACTTTGATCAAATACTTGCACTGTAAAACACAATTCGCCATCATATCTGAAAACTAAAACATCACCACATTCAATGAAATGATCTTTCACAAAAGTTGGCCATCCATGATCAAGGAAGATATCATCATTCTCCTGAATTAAGTTAATAGGCCAAATGTTCCCACTAGGGCCTGTTAAAGAAACTGACCCAGATGTTCTTCCTTCCATATGTTTGGTAAATTTTACAGGTATTCTCTGCCAAAGAACAATTTAAATAATTTTACTCAATAAATGGGTACCAAGAAAATCCAATTTCTTCAAGCAAAGACTTATTATTATTCCTAATGCACTCCAAACCCTAATTTCTCTCCTTAATTATCAAAAAGAAAAGCAAATAACAGAGGAAAGATTTATAAAAACGAAAATGGAACAAGAAGGGATGTAAAGAGAATGTGAAATAAAAAGAAGAAAGAGAAAGTACCAGTCGCTCCGCTGTTAAATTAGAAGAGAAAATCTCAAAGAAACAAGGGCGCCTGGCATTTACCATCTCCGCTTGATTCTCTTTTGCCATGAAAACAAGTTCCTGTCTTTTTGCTACAAACAGGAAAATTTGACAAATTTCCAATCAAGGGATTACATGGGGAAAATACGAATTCAACAAAGGAATCGAAAAATCGAAGGGAATTTCATAAATTTTTGGTTTTGGAGCGAGTGAAAGTTATGGGTAGTTTCATGCAGGTGGTGTGCAGCTGAATTTTGGCAATAATTGCCACTGGTTGGACCTGTATAGATCTGGAGCGTGTCTTTCACGCGTAGAGTAATGGCGCATGGATAGAGCACTGACATTAATTCAATACCAATTTTCATTTTTGGGCAAAAAAAAAATACCAATTTTCATTTTTATTAACAATAAAATTTTCAATTTCTGTCTAATAAACACCAATTGGTAAAAACTTATAGATATTTATATAATTACTAATTTATCAAGATTTTTAATAAAATTTTCACTCTTCTTAAATTGATATGGGTTTTGCCAAAAAAAAAAAAAACTCTATTACACAAATAGATTTCTACACTGGGCAAGGAGCAGGACCATTACAAGACAGAGCTGCAGCCAAATTAAAAAAAAAAAAAAAACCTCCCAAAAGGGCCTAAACCCCAAACAAAAAAAAAACAAAGAAAGAAAGAGGTCAAACATGGACAATGCAAAGCATCTTTGCCGATCACTAATCAAAAGCAGCAGACCCACCAAAAAGAAGAAGTGGTTAGATCAGTAATGGAAAAATATGCACATCCATTATCAAAGTATTAGATGTTTTTCTGGTGAGATCGAGCTCAAATAGGCAGACGTCTCCTTCCTTCAATTTGTTGGCCACAAAAAAATCATCCCAGCCCTTCTTCATCCATATACGTAGAAACATTTTGTCCATACATTTTGTATCTCGAGTATGAAGCTTCACTGGCCATAATTTTCTTGATGGGTTCCGGAGAATCAAGATGGATGATCGAGCAAGGTTAATTGATCTTGCAAATTCTGCTGGAATATGCTACCATAACACAGCCCCCAAGAAGAAAATTAATAAATAGAGAAACAGAGACTGAAAAAATTAGTAGAAACAGATCAGACACTGAAAATTAGCTCACCAGATAGGCTCCATTAGATGATCTTATGGTGGTTATGAAATGAGGACTTTTTGGGGAATATGATTTAGCAGCATCCAGTGGGCTTTGTCCTGTGTGAATCTTAATCTTCTTCTTCTTCTTCTTATTCTTATTCTTCTTAGCCAAATTGATAGAAATTGGAAACTCTTTCTCGCACGAGCTTGAATCGAATATTAAGGCATCAAAAAACATTTCCCCTTTGTGTTCAAATACCACAAAATCCCCAATATTAAGGCCATGCCGCTTCACGAAATCTTCCCAGCCTTCTTCAAAATATAGCAACCCTTTACAGCATTTGCTAACTTTAATATGCCATAAACCCTGGGAACTTTTCACCACTGCCTTATCCCCTTTCAGCTGTTCAGAGAAAGCCACCGGTAGAGACTGTTTACAAGAAATAAAAAATAAAAAAATATATATATATAATCAAGAAGTGAAAACTAAAAAAGAAACAAAGGGAGATTGGAGAATAATAATTTATACCAGTTTTGATCGGAAATCAGACATCATAACCTTAAAGAAATGCCTCCTAATTGGGATCTTGCAGTTGCAGTTACTGGCCATGGAAGAAGAAGACGAGTGTTGGCTTTGTTTGAGTCGTATTTCAATGGGTCATCGACTTCACGGGTTTGAAAACTGTCAGAATTCAGACGTATTACATTTACTCTGACGCGGGTTGGGTAACTGGAAAAATTTTCCGCCACATTTCCAACTTACAATCCCAATTGCTTAATCTTGATTCGTGAATCAACTTAAAAGGGCCTGATATTTGATTATAGACTAAGCCCATAACATTCAACTCTTTAAAATGGTCCACTTTGGTTGTGTTAGAGCAAGCCCCCAATAAAAGGTTGGAACTTTTTCTTGGGCATGACCGGCCTAAAGCAGAAGTAGAATAAATATATTTGATCATGAAAAAAATTCCCATAATTACCACCTTAAACTGTTACTCAGTCAATCAATTAAGATCAAGATGGTTACTGCACCAAAGACTTAAACTGTTACAATAGTCTAAAGCCAAATACCACCAAGTCAATATCATCCAATAATAAAAATTTTATCGCTTGACTTAAAAGAAAACATTCAATATAATATTAATAAACAAATGAAAATTTTCTGTAACTCTTTAGAAATTCAATTTTAGTTTACTAGTCCTCACGAAACAGACAAGAACGTTAGACATTGATAAATGGAAGACAGTCAGCGACTGAGAGTTCAAAAACCCACGTCGTTGTAAACAGAGCAACCAAAGGACAAAAACCGGATTAAAACATGGAAATTGATTCTGGGTTAGTTTTTAAATGTATGAATAGTCATCGGATTCGAAAGAGACTTTGTCCACCAGAGAGTAGACAAATCAAACCGCAATTTTTATTGGCAATCCCATATATCATTCAGTCAAAAATTTCTCCAATAATTACTTGGTTTTTTCTTTGGTAGCTAAACCTACCCAAATGCAGACAAATATGCAAAAATATATCATATCTCAAAAGTGCCAAGTTCACATCCAAAACATAGTAGCAAACATACACTTCATAAACAATGAAGAGCAGATAATTGAAGAATAACATTTTGGACTTGTATAATAGCAGAAGAAATCCTTAGACACATTCCATTCTATTTTAGTATTTTTAGTTCTGAATAACTGCTTGAGCTGATAAATGTTTATAGAGCAAACTCTACATGAAACTGAATATGAATAATACAAATATTACATTCCAAGATACAACAAGAAGAATGAACAAATTCATCTGTTCACATCTAAAGTCTCTTGCAAAAGAGCGCAGGAATAAGACCTCACAAAACCATCCCTTTGCATTATGCCTGCCTTCGTTCTTTGCTTTAACATCGCCCACAAAATGAGTATGGGACATTGCAAATGGCAATGGAGGGGTCTGTTCCTCAAAATGAAACAAAAATCCTTCATTTAATTTTTAATATTCTATGATTCTGAATCTTCAGGAACTGTTGATAATTTGTCATCTTCAACAAATGATGGATTAAGAAATCCAGCAATGAATGCCCACATCTTATAAACATCTTCAAAGTTTGTCAGAAATCCAAGCGATGCAGTGACAACCTCCACTCGGTAAAACACATTTTTTCCATCTTGCCGGGCACTAGCCATTGGCTTGCACAATGCTGTGTCTTCAAGATCAAATCCTCCACAATGCTGCTTTGGGCTGTCAACTATCTTTACATGGTTCAAGATGCCAATGCCTAGAGAAATTCCATTTTTCTCAGCCAACTTCTGAACAATTTCTGGATGAATTAGTTGTCCTCCACTACACTGTCTCAAATTGAAAGCTACAGCTGCACCCCTTTCATATTTGATCTTAGGGCCATATATCTGTACAAGAGGCATACCAATTCCATCTGAAGAAGGAAACCGAAGCTGTAGTAAGGAGGTAACAAGCCAATTGATCAGATAGCGAAGTCTGAGGGTAGTTTTGTTGAGACCTAATAGATTGATGTGATCCAAATGCCGGCAAATTATCTCTGGCTCCCTCCTTTCCCAATCTTGTTCATCACCATACTCTGCATCACTCATGGACTCTTCATCATCAAGAGCGGTCAAAGAAATTTCCCCAGGCTCCAGGTGACTTAAGTGTTCTCTGCGGTTATCTTCCAAGCTGAAAGATACTCTGTGACTCATGCTAGCAACTCGATCACCCTCTTCCAAACCGAAGAACCTACCCCTTTCCCTCCTTCCCAACAATCTAAAGTCACCTTCTGTTTCTCTCCTTATAGCATTTTCCTTAGCTTCTTGGTTAATTTCAGAGGCTGAGACACCTTCAAGGTTATGATGCCGAAGGCTAGAAATGTTGTTCTCAAGTCTGAACCCATTTGTAGAACTTAACTTAGAATCAGTCAACATTGGCCCATCCCTGATTTCAACTTCCTCTTCTATCTCTCCAGCATGCCTTGAATTGGCATATTTCACTCCATTGCTGATGGCATGTTCTGTTTCAACAAACTGTTCTTCTTCAGGGATTCCCTTAGTGTGGTCAAGCTCCTGTGACACTGATAATACAGCTGCATCAAAAGATAAAACAGGATCTTCATCATAAATTGGGCTCTTAAATATTTTTGATGTAGGCTTTGTTGAGAGTTGGTTACGGTTCTTCTTGCTTGAAAACCAGGCAGGTGGTAAAGGTGAGCCTGTTTTCTGTTTGGTCAATTGCCCTGAATTATCAGACACTAATGGACTCTGACCCAAATCAATCCAGTATGAATTATCTGATGACTCGTCCTCGCTGAAAATTGGACTTTTCATGACCTCTCCAACTGAAATGCTCTCAGCTTCCTCAAATATGGTGCTTGCCCCATCCCTGTCTGAGCTATTATTATCATGTTCCATCTCAGTCTCAAAGACATCCATGACCTGGTTTGAAGTGAATACACCTGAAAAGGCGGGCATCTGCGAGCCCCCATGTGTTTCAGGTACAACATCTTCATTACCATTAATGGCATCATCCTCCATTCCAGCAAAAACATCAAGACCATCCACAGAATCACCCAAATACTGGGGGAAAACAGGGAGGATCCTCACCATTCCTGACCCAGTACGGCCGCTCTCATTTTGCAAGCTTGCCATTACAGATTTCTTGATCAAAAGACATCCAAATCCAGTTGGGTCAGAACCAAACACTCTATAGAATGATGTGATAATAAAATCAGGCCTGAACAAGGAAAGTCCTAGCGAGTCCATATCCTTTGGACCTAATGACCCAGCATCCAGCAACACATGCCAATTATTTTGCTGAGCAAGTGCCATCCACTGGTAAGAATACTTGGCCCCAGTTACTCTAGACTGAACAGGAAACACAAAAAGCCCAGTTGCAGAATCCTTCTTCCTCTTCTTCTTATTAGAAATCTGCTTCCTAAGCTCTCTAGAGCATAGTTTCAATGTAGGCCACTTAAACCAGGCACTATAAATTTTAGCACCTTTCTCCTTAGCACACTGAGCCATCCAATTCACAGACTGGCTCTCATGATCAAACATGGTCAACAACTTCTTATTTGATTGAAATGGATAGGACTCAGCAAGCAATTTAAATGCAGACCCTCTACTAACAGTAAAAACTAGACCATATTCACTTTCAGGAATGTTCAAATAATCCATAATCCTACTCTTTATGTCATGTTCTGCAGTGCCATTTTCGGCACCTCCATAGAGAGCATGATTACTCAAATTTGCAGTAATTTCATGTAAAGTAAAAGCAGACGATTCCCAATACTGCTGAGTTTGTAGATAAGAAAACAACCCAAAGCCACAGTAATCAAGGCATACCTTTGATAAAGACTCAGATAGATGTTCATACTCATCAAGTCTCAACTGATCAATCTTTTCTGTTGATTGAAACTTTGGGTACATAGTAAGGAACTTAGAGAATGCATCGCGAAGTTCAGGGATGGAGTCTTGAGTGCAGAAGGTTCTCTCCGCGGCCAGAGCTGTAGCACGCAAGAATTCTTTCTGGGCGTGGAGCCTAGCAAGAGATCTTGACCTCCCAATGACTGTTCTTTCTTGATTTGGGGATGATTCTGCATCAATGTCTTGGGATTTCGTAAGCGACCCATCTTCAGATGCTTCCTCAAGAGCCTCCCTGAGCTTGTTTTCTTGCAATTGACGGAGCATAGTTAAACCACCAGAACGAGAACCAGAGCCATCTCTCCTTCTGGTCTTCTTGTCCATTATCAAAGAAGCACAGTGAGTTATTGGCTTCCATAGTGAGAGATGCATGAATGCCTCTTCTTTCTCTCTGTCACTCTCTCCACAGATTCTCTCCACAGACAATCTCACAGCGCCAAAGAAACAAGCGCAGGCTCAAATTAAAAGTAAAGGTGAGATTTTTGAAATATAAATTCTTGGTCAGGAACAGAGACTGAGTGACATTCCAATTTTTGTTACTTTAAAACCTGGAAACATTCAAAAATATAACAGAAACAAAGAATCTTTTTGTTAGGACTACACAGAACTTTTGTGAGATCAAGAAGAATTTGGTCATAAAGAAGAGGAAAGGTAAAGAAGAAGAAGAAAAAAAAAAAGAACTATCTGAATAGAATCAAACCTTTAAAACTGATCAGAGAAGCCGTAGCTTTAGCATTCTTTTAAGGGCCCATAATTTGCGGGTTCCAATTCAAATTCTACACCACCACATTGAAGACTCATCAGACATTAAAGAAAAGCCAGCTATCAACCCCACCAAAGATACAAAACCCAGATTCAAAGCCATCTCCAGGAACAGAATCCCACAATAAAATTTAAAAAAAAAAAATGATTTTGCCCAAAAAAAAAATTTGATTGCCCAAAAGCCAATTTACCCAGTATCTTCTTCTAACATGCACAAGAACCAGAATCCAAGAATATAACCACAAGAGACAAGAAACATGGAAGCAGAGCTCAAACGATGAAAAGAAGTCCAACAACTTCTCTTCCAATATCAGTACTCTCTCACCAACCGCTCTTCAAAATTTCTCTTGTTTTCCAGTTTTCTCTCTCACACTGACACACTCACCCAGCTAGTTTGTGGCAACAAATTAAAAGCAAAGCAAAAATCCTTTGTAACCCATCAATTTCACATTAACTACAATACTTAATACAAACATCTCTGCATTAAATGCTTCTGCTCTTTCCCTTCCCATTCTCGTTCCTCGCCATTATTACACCACTTTTCTCTTTTTCTCAAATACCCACTTTGCCCCTCTTCTTTACCCTTTTCTTTTTTTTTTTTTTTCAAGGTCTTCACCTATTTGTCTTCTCTGTTCATTAAAGTTGCAGAATGTCTTGTTGAAAGTTGCTGTTTTCCTAATCAAAAGATTCAAAACCAAAAGAAAAGAAACAGTTGCTGGCATCTTTGACTTTATGTTATTGTAGTAATTCTTTTGGAAAAATTGCAAAGAATTGACATGCCCTACTCATCTGGATAGTTTTGTAAATTACTATGCCATTAAAGATTTTATATATTTTTTTAGTAAATTTAAAGCCCGACTCGAGATTTTACTGTGCTGAAAATAATATCATAATTTATTTATGAAATTAATTTGAAAATGTATAATTTATAATAACTATTTGTAATTTAAATGATTTAAATTTAAAATTTTTTACTATTTTTTATCTCTTAAAAAAAAATAAAAAAATTAATTTAATACATTTGGCAGCTATTTAATTCTTTAATGTTTGATGATATGATGAGATGAGATTATAAAATTAGGAACCCATCAATTATTAATTATTAAACAGTAGTAAAAATTGAATTGTGAATTATGCACTATATTCGTGCATGCATGGCTTTAATGAGTTGTCACCATTTAAACATAGATTTTTCCATCATAATTAGCATTGTTAGGTGCCAATATTAATAATTTAGTAACCATTTCCTTAACGCCATAAAGCTGCTTCTTTTTATATTGTGCACTAGTCATTTAATAACCTCTTTTGCTTTATTGATATGTTGAAATATTTTAAAGTCGAGTTTAATATTACTATTAAAATAAATAATTTTACGTTCAAAATATAAAAAAAAAAAAAATTATCAATGAATAATAATTATTTAACACTTGCTTTTGTGAACTTAAAAATTAATTTCAAATAAAATTCATATTTGAAATACTCCAATCATAGCAGCTCATTGTATACTTGTATCCCTGTTTTAATTTTATCAATGAAATCAGTTTATATTTAAAGAAAAAATAATAAAATTCATATTTAAAGTTAATTTTAAATTAATAAAAATGTTGCCGTATAATATCTACTTACTATAATTTAAAAATAAAAATTATTCAGTAAAATGAAAAGTGAAAGTTTAATGGCAAAGCTATAAAAATTATTTATTTATTTACAGTATTTAGCTATTTGCTCATGAGATTTAAAAAAAAAAAAAAAAAAAGGTAAATAGGGGTAAAATAGACTTTTAGCTTCGATGCCAAATTTATCACCTAGGATTCCAACGATTTTTCTGAAGAATGAAAATTTTGAAAGAAGTCAATCTCGTTGAGTTTACACTTTACAATCAGATTCGTATCCAAAGAGATGCCCGTTCCCGTTGCGTTGACCCATCAAACTGTAAGCCCTTTTCATTGCATGGTTATATTTTAATTACATTCATTTATAAAATTACTAATTTATATATGTCCAAATATACATAATTATGATCAATTTAAGAATATATGAAAATTAATATATGATACTATTTTACACTAAACTAAAATATACTATAACTAGTCTCATCCTGGTTGTAATTTTTTTTTTAATTTTAAAACTTAATAAATAAATAAAATAATTTATTGTATATATATTAAATTCAAAATTATTTTCTAAATAAAATTTTAAATACATTAAATAATTATCATAATAAAACTTTTATAATTAATTAATAGACAATAATAAATTAAAAAATAAAATAAAAACATAAAAATAACAACGAAGTTAGTTATAAAAACAAATTGAATTGATTTTATTTTTAAAAAACTAAGTATAATAAAATCCTGATATCAAATATAAATCTAAAATTTAAAATATTAATGGATTTTACATGCTAATTGTAATTGTTTTAATTATTTTTATTGTATTAAAAATATTTCTTTCTTTTATAGTTAAATATTGTTCTCTTAATTTTCATTCTTAATTAATTTTAAAATAATAATCATATTTTAATTTCATTTCTTATTGTATTCATATCATTATTTTTCATTTCTAATGAATTATAAAAATATATATATATATATGTTAAAAAAATAAATCACATACAATACATATACTAAAAAAAAATTAGAAATATCAATATCTATAAATAGAAAAACAAACTATCGTACAAAGCACATAATTCACAAATTTATATATTTGAAATGTACAAACCAAACTAAATAAAAAAATATTAAAAGTATGGAGATATTGAGAAATAACATATGTAACAACAAAAAATAGTAAAAAAAAAATTCAAAATTCAAATCAATTTGTTTCAATTTTAGAATTCACTCCCATAATGCAAGATTATGAGCTACCTCCTCCACTAATTTTATTCATAATTAATATGCAATAATGTATATTTTAAATTTTTATTCATAACATGTAATAATAATAATAACATAAATTCTAGTTGATTTTTAAAACTTCAAACAAATAACAATAATAATAACAAATATTATTAAAATCGAACTGGAGGTTGAATTAATTTTCTTTTTGGTTCATAGTCTGACCGGTTCGATCGATCGATCCGACCGATTTAATTTAATTTTTTTTGTTATTTTTTTAATTATTTTTTTAGTTCAAAACGGTATCGTTTTGAAAATTTTCGATTTTTTCGGTTCATGATTTATCTAGTTTTTTATGATTTAAGAACCGGATCAATAATCAGTTTTTAATTTAACTAGTATAACCGATCGATCCGATCCGATCCGATTTTAATAACACTAATAATACCAATAAAACAGTGAAAACTAAAATAAAACCAAAAGAATAGTAAAAGCTCCATCCTATCAGCGTCCTATCAAATAGTAAAAAGAAGCTAAAAAAGAATAGTATTAACTCCCTCCTATCAAATAGACTCAAAGATCTAAAAAGAATTCTGACAAAAAAAAAAATCTAAAAAGATCCATAAGCAAATAATTATATAATAATTTATGCACAAAGATGAACAAAAAAAATGAGGCTTACCCTTTTCTTTTTTTTTTTTTTTTTTCAAATCATATCTTAATGTTCGTACTGAGGTACGCAGCAGTGTTAAATGTATAAAAAAATTAGGATTTAAAAAATAAAATTTAATTGAGAGTTAGAGTTTGAATGAAATACTAAATTTGGGTGAATTATATCATTCTATCTTTTTTAGAATAGGGATAAGATTAAAAAAAAAAAAAAAAAAAAAAACCTTAAAATTTAATTTGTTGAGCAAATAAGTCCCTCAACTAAATTTAAAAAAAAAAAACTTACAAAATCACTCATTTGGTCTAAATAAATCATTCTATTAAATAAATATTTAACACCGTTTACAATTATATTAAAATAATATTTTTATTTTAAAATATTAAATTAAATTCTATTATTTATTTTAGAATAGCTAAAAAAAAAATTAAAAATTTAGCAACAAGAACAAACTCAGATAACACCATAGACAAGCTTTGAAAGTGGCAGTGCACTCTGAAAAAAGAAAAGAAATAATGTAATTACAAGCCTTCTTACAATAAGATTTCTCTAAGGTAGTAGTAATATATCTATGACATATACATAAACCTATTAATTAGTAATTACCCAAAACAAAATATAAAAATAAATCCAAAATTATGGTAATCCAGATAAAAATAAGAAGAATTAAATTCTTAATGATTTGCTTACTTGTTTCTTACGAGATCTAAGACGATGCCGTTGAAATTGACGCCCAACGTGATAGCGATGATAAATGGCAGCAATGTGAATGGACTCGTCAAGAAAGGATTTGTTATCCAATTGGTCCATTACATTTTCAACGAAGTTCAAAATTGCAAGTCAGTTTGCTTAATCCTTTTATTATCAGATTTCTCTCTCTCTCTCTCTCTCTCTCTTTTTTTTTTTTTTTTTTGCTATTTTTGTTATTTGGCAAAAAATATATATATATTCAATTTCAAATGGATAAGAGCTTTCGGTGTTTTAGTTAATTGCTCAGAATTTAAGTTCAAAAGCTTGCTTAAACCTCTAGTATTAATTAGTATGGTGTTATGGATTTGTTCATGTTCTTGAATTTTTTATTTTTTTAAATTATTCTAAAATAAATAATAGAATTTAATTTCCTATTTTAAAATAAAAAATATTATTTTAATACAATTGTAAACGGTGTTAAACATTTATTTAACATAGAGGCTTATTTAGACCAAATAAGTGATTTTGTAAGTTATTTGTTTCAAAATTAAGTTAGGGGGCTTATTTGCTCATTGAGCCAAATTTTAAGGGTTTTTTTTTTTTTTTTACGTTATCCCTCTAGAATATAAATTAATTAATTAATTAATTATAGGTGATTGAATTAGATATTAATTAAATAAAAATATTTTTTTTATAAAAAAAATTATGTTGGATTTTTTTAGTATAAATTTTATTACTAATTTTTTTTAATTTTAAAAAATCTACTGGACTCTCTCATAGAGCTCTATTTTGCAACTATTTTCTCCCGTTAGTTTCCATTTTGTCCTAAAAAACTGCATTTATGTTTTAGGATTAATATATGTTTCAGGATTATAATATATATATATAGATTACCCATTTTTAAGTTAATTAGCTCTCATTATTTATAATTAATGTAGCACTTTTTGCTTTTTTTTTTTTTTTTTTTTAAATTTACGTCATATGTCCTATTTGTTATATTTTTAACATTTATAGCCTCTTAATTTTTATTTTTTCATATTTATACATTTTTAATTACTTTTTTAACTTTTTTTTGTTTTTATTTTTATTTTTAACCTCTAAAATTTATTTTGTAATAGATTATCAATTTAATAGAATTTGTAATGGTTTTGAGTTAATTAAATAAATGTTTTATGATTTTCCTTTTATAAAATTATTTAATTTTAATGTTTATTATTATTTTTTTAATTTTTTTGAAAAATAAAACTAAATGTTAAATAGTATTAGATACTAATTATTTGCTAAAAGTATACTGTTTTTTGTTTAATTTATACTGTTTGCTGTGACTTTTTATTTTGTTCGAAATCTATAACTTGTATAAACAGTAGTAGATACTAATTATATTGTAGAAGTATACTAAATTTTATTTAATGTATTCTATAAATTAAATGTTAAACGATATAATATACTTATTATTTGTAAGAAGTATATTGTTTTTTGTTTAATGTATACTATTTTTTATTTAATGTATACTGTTTGCTGTAGTTTTTTAATTTTTTTCGTACTTCATAGATTGTATAAATAGTAGTAGATACTAATTATATTGTGTAAGTATACTGAATTTGTGTTAGATACTAATTATTTGCGAAAAGTATACTGTTTTTTGTTTAACGTATACTGTTTGCTGTGCGTTTTTAATTTTTTCAAAATTCATAACTTGTATAAATAATAGTAGATACTAATTACATTGTATTAATAAGAAATTAGTGTTTCTAATTTATATTGATTTTTTAAATTCTAAAATTGTTATTATATACTTTTTGTTTAAAAAAAAATCAAAACCTAGCTAATTTGAAAAATCCAAGAAAATTAATT
>CATKHJ010383675.1:0-27950 GCA_949750685.1 Vernicia montana | reverse complement strand
CTCATTCCTGTCTCACTACTTTTTTTCAGGTTGCAGGATGAGCTGTTGTTGTTGAGTTTCCCTGCCTTCTCCTCCGGCAGTGGATTTTGTACATTTATGATGTGTGTAATAATTCTAGAATATCCGCAATTACAGTAGATTCTATTTGTATTTAAATTATTGTATAATTATGTGTGATGTCAGCAGTATGAGATAAGCTGACTTGCTGACTCATGAGAGAGTCTGCTGAACAGGAACCTGAAGAGTTATATTGATTGTATATTATATACATTGCCACAGGTTCTGTTAGCAGATGGGCCCATAGCCCAGAGATATGAAAATGTGAAAATATGATATATTCTTTGATAGTAAGATGTGACAGGCTGACTACGGGTTCTGGAAGTCTTAAGTTTACCCGTTCCCTAGTGCCGGTCACGTGCCTAAGAATCGGGTCGTGACATAAGTAATATTAATAATCAAAATATCTCCAATTATATATATATATATTGTGAATTTAAATATAAATAAAGTCTAATTTTTAAATTTTTATATATTAAATTTTACTATCTAAAAATATCAAAAATTGAATTAAAATAAGATAAAAAAAAAATTGAAATGAGGAACTGGGATCCCCGCGGGGATGGGGATCCCTGCGGAGACAGGGATGAAAACTAAATTGTTCCCGTTTATAAAGCGGGGATGGGGATGAAAATTTCCCGATAAGATGGAGATGGGGATGAGAGATGGTACTTCTGCCCCCACCCGGCCCGGCCCCATTGCCATCTCTAGCTGTAGGGCAAATGCTCCACTAGATAATTAATTTTTTTTTTTTGAAAGATGGATAATTAAATTATTAATATATTTTAATAGTTATTTTGTGTTTGTCTACTGGATTATTTCAGTTTGTCCCTATAAGATTAAAATTTACAAATATACCTCCATTAATTTTCATTTTAAAACTTCTTTAAATGTGGTTAGAATTGTAATTTAAATATAATTATTATTTGTTAGAACTTTTAATTCAAAGCAAACCAAAAGTTTGTCTTATTTACTTTTTTTTTTTTTTTTTTTTTTGTTATTTCTTGTACCATCTATATTGGCAATCTAAATGTGTGTATATATATGTATATATATATTGTTCCTACTGACTAAAATTTTTAAATTCGCCATTGATTTCACGGAAACAGAAACTGAAAAACGAGAAACGTAATAGCGGATACACTGAAATGACATTTTTAAAAAATATAAGAAATGAAACGTGAAGAAAACGCGTAAATATAAAAAATATAAGAGTATATTTGTAAATATTATTTTTATACATATATATTATTTTTAATAATTATTGAAGCAAATATATATATTAAAGATGATCAATTGTCCAATCAACATTTAACCATCAAAATCAAAATTATCAAGTATAATAATAGATAATAACAAATTAATTTTTCATAATAAAAAAAACTAATTATTTATAAGTTCAAACTAATAATACACAGTACATTCAAAAAAAAAAATAAATAAATTACAAGACATTTCGCCCAAATATTTTATTTTTTAAGCAAAGAAACGTGTTTATAAAAAAGAAACATGTTTTTTTTTTTTTTTTAATTGTCGAAACCGATCCGAAATATTTCAAACCCATTTTAATAGATTTTATGTGTTTTCTGTCCGAAGAAAACGCAACTCTAGTTACGTTTTTGTGCAAGATAGTTGTCAACACTGTTTTAATATTTCATTTATGATTTTTTAAAGAGAACATAAATTTATAAACATATTTTGGATTATTTTATAAATATTTAAAATTTAGATAAATTTATTTATAAATATTAAATTAAGAATTTGAATAAACTCAAACTTAGGATTGACTTGATGTATTATTATTTTTATTATAAAATATATTATTTTAAATTACATAAAAAATTAAATACTTTATTAAACTCACAAGTCATTTAGTTAAATATAATAATAATAATACTTAAATTTAAAATGAATTTAATTCAATTAAAATTAAATTGAATCCGAATATTTTGAAAGTGAGATTTCTAACAACTTACTAATAATTTGATATATTTATTACTTCAAGATAAATAAATTATTTTTTTGAAAAGTTTATACTATTAAATTAGTGCACTTAATTTAAATATATAATATTCGAAATCAAATGTTAATTTAAAATATTTTTGTTATAAGTCTAGATATTGTATATTTGTATAAACGCCATCCCTTTACAAATGTGTTAAGTTTAGAAATGCCTTGCATTTGACTCAGAAAATGTCTTTGAGAAAATTTTTATTTTGATTAAATCTATTTAAATTTTTATTTTATAAGATAAAATTTTATCATACATAAAATAAAATCTTCTAAATATTAAGATCGAATGTTTGAAAATTGAAATGAAAGTGATTTACATGAATCCAATTTCAACAAAAATTACTATTTGGTTACGCATGGGACTGGCCCTTTTCCTTCTATGGGCTCAATCCACGAATTAGCTAGAGGTGGACTGGATATATATATATATATATATATATATATATATGAATTATAATATATTTCAAAATGATATTAAATTTAATATTAAAATTTATTTGTGAATTTTATTAATTTTAATATGAGCTCTCCCTCGAAAATTTTTGGTATAAATTAATTTAATTTCAAATGATTCTTTTTTTTTTTTTAAATAATTTGAGAATTTAATTGCAAATCATGGTCTAATACATCAAAAATAAAAGGTGGAGGACTGTTACTCCACTCTTGAAGAACAGATGCAAAGCTAATCGCCCTTGCTAGGCAATGAGCAGCTATATTCGCTTATCTTTTGATAAAAATAAACTCACATGAAATAATTTTATTAATTTTAAATAATTCTTTTCATATATGCCAAATATATTAAATATGGATCTATAAATAAATTTTATTGGAAAAATTATCAGTAATATTTAAGGCTTAAAATATATGCCTAAATCAATTTCAACACACATAAAAAAAATAAAAGATACTAAATAAAATAAAAGATTATATTCAATTTATTATAAGTAAAAAAATATGTTTATTTGATATAATTATAATCAGTTATAAAATATGTATAGAAGTTTATATTTGTCATTATATTTTATAGAATAATCTATGTATATTATATATAAATAAATAAATAAAGAAAATCAAACCGAGTAAGAGCCACTTGAGCTTGGTGCTCACATCTCTATTCTCTATTAGGGATGAGCTATTGATTTTCTATGTAATTTTAATTAAGGGTCAAAATTTCTAAATTGTTTTAATTAAGGGTCTTTTATTTTAGTTTTGTCAATACTATATCATGGAATTCGTGTAATTAAATTAACTTAACTTACTGCTATATAGGCGACACCGTCAATTGTTAGTTAGGGATTTATGCAGTGAAATTAATCTGAATTTTTCAGTATATAGGTGATCGACACCGTCAATTTTGGCTAAGAGGTCTAATATATAAGCTGCAAAAACCGTCAATTAAGAGTGGATATATAGGTTGAGCCTTCAATCATATAATGAATATTTAAGTTGTAAGAAATCGTCAATTTAAAAGAGAATAATTACACAAATCTGAAATAAAAGTAAATTTTCTTGATAAGAGTGATAAAAAGTACATAATGAATTTACAAGCCTATTTATAGAGTGGAGTACTATTGTAATTACAATAAGAAAATAAAAAATCTTAATCTATTTTAAAAAGTAACCTCTTTATTTTCTTTGTTTTATCTCTCTAATCTCTGCTTTTTTTCAAAGGCTTTTCGATGGGGGTAATCCTAAGTGGCTCTGGCCACCTGAGAGAAACCCTTTTTATTCTTTAGTTTTTTAAGTTTTTTTCTTAGATTTATGTAAAAAATAAAGTGCTTGATGCCTTATGGAGATTTGTTCTTCCCGCTAAGTACTGGTTATTTTGATTTTTGGTTGCTAGAGCCCGAATCTCTTCATGGGAGTTGCGAGGGTGTCCTCATTTGCTACCGACTGTGTCCGGCTCTCCCCTTACCGTTAGATCTCTAAGTCTCAGCCCTTGTATGATGGTGGGAAGGAGTATGGGTGTTAAAAAGAGTAAAAGAGTTTATTCATCTTTTAATTGAGTAGGTTGGTAGTTGAAATCATATTCTAAATAGAAAATTTTCATTATTTACAAATCTTTAATTTTAACATAAATTATTTGATTTTTATGAATAAAAAAGGAAGATAGTTGGGTTTTATAGGATCCAGACTATATATTAGATAAAAATTGATTTGTGAATGATCTATTTTAAACTAAATTAGCAGTAAGATGGACTTAGCGTAATATATGAAAACTAATATATGTGATTAAATATGTTTGTAAGATCATACCGTAAGTTTTAATTTATAAAAAAAAATTACGAGTTAAACAATTTAAATCTTTAAAAAATTAAATATTTTCTAAATTTAAATCCCACTTATAAATAAATTTAGTAATGGTAAAATAGTTTATTCATCTTTTAATTGAGTAGATTGGTAGTTGAAATCATATTCTAAATAGAAAATTTTCATTATTTACAAATCTTTAATTTTAACATAAATGATTTGATTTTTATGAATAAAAAAGGAAGATAGTTGGGTTTTATAGGATCTAGACTATATAGTAGATAAAAATTGATTTGTGGATGATCTATTTTTACAAATCTGGAACAAAAATAAATTTTATTGATAAGAGTGATAAAAAGTACATAATGAATTTACAAGCCTATTTATAAAGTGGAGTGCTATTGTAATTACAATAAGAAAATAAAAAATCTTAATTTATTTTAAAAAGCAATCTCTTTGTTTTCTCTCTCTAATCTCTGCCTTTTTTCAAAAGCTTTTCGATGGGGGTAACCCCATATGGCTCTGGCCACTTGAGAGAAACCCTTTTTCTTCTTCAGTTTTTAAAGTTTTTTTTCTTAGATTTCTGTAAAAATAAAGTGATTTATGCCTTATGGAGATTTGTTCTTCCTGCTAAGTACGGGTTATTTTGATTTTTGGTTGCTAGAGCCTAGATCTCTTCTTGGGAGGTGCGAGGGTGTCCTCATCTGCTACCGACTGTGTCCGGCTCTACCCTTACCGTTAGATCTCTAAGTCTTAGCCTTTGTATGATGGTGGGGAGGAGTAGGGGTGTCAAAAAGGGTCATGACACTCTAATCCGATTCGCCAAATACAAAAAAATTTCGTGTTAGGGTTGAGGTTTAGTAGGTCCGTGTCGGTGAACCGGTTGATCCGTTTATAACATTGTTTAAACGAGTCGTTTAACGGTTGACCCCGCTAACCGGTTAAAATCCGTTTAATTTTACGTGTCGTGTCAACCCGACCCAACCCATTTATAACCCGCATAATTTTTAGTAATATTAAGAGTTAAAATATTCATTTATATTGCATTGGAAGAGACAAACAAAATGAATAGAAAAATAAAATGACAAAAAACAAAATATTATTTAAGTTTGTTTGATGTACTTATTTGAATGTTTGAAAAACATATGAAATATGAAAATTTTAATGAATTTACAATTTTAATCATGATTTGATTTATGAATAATATTACAGTTAATTTATGTAACAAATATATTATATTTTTCAGGTTATAAATGTCATACAAGTTAAATGAGTTGTGTCGGGTTTACGACCCATATACTATTCAATTAAATAAATGGGTTACACGTGTCGTATTCATGTAACTCGTTTAATTTTTGTGTCGTGTTAGGGTAACACAATTAATAAATGGGTTGTATTCATATTGATCTTAATCGTGTCACCTGAGTAAGTTAACTCGACATGAACACGACCCACCAACATGTTTTGACACTCCTAATGAGGAGGGGAAAAAGAATGTCGAGGTCAGAGAGGAAGCTCACTGGGTTGTTTGTGTTTTATTGCATTTTGTGCTTCTTTTCGGCTAATAGAGGACCATTTCAAGTCTAGCTATGGCCGATCCGGTCACAGACGGTAGGTTCTTATGCTTTTTGGCCCAGTTATGGATTCTTCCGGTGGGCAAGGGCAAAGCTTTTACAGTGCAAATGTTTTTTGTTTGGTCCAGCCGAATGGACCCTGCTCCTATTAGTGTTGTAGTTCATCCCTCAGCCACAAAAGGAGGTGTTGGTGCTGGTTGAGGAGATAGATGCTTTTGGAAGGGAGTGGATACAGTGGCTCAATTGTAATTTCCTTTGTGTAGGCCTTAGGGCCAGTTGTATTTTGTGTTTCAAGTTCGTCTGTCTAAATCCACTATTGGGTAATTTAAGTGTGGACATGTGGGTCTATAATGCCTTATTCATTTAGACTAAAGTTGCTTGTAAGGACAAAATTTATATTGTTATGTGTTTTATGCCTAATTGATATCAGCATTTATTTTCTTTTGGTAAAAAGAAAAAAAAAAAAATCTATTTTGCTAGTTTACAAGAGAGTTAGACTCACTAGTCACTATATGCATTCAACCCATTGTTATAAATTTGGATCTATTCACATAGATTGCTCCAAATCTAGACACCACAATAAATTAGACTCGACTGTCATTTTTTGGAGCAGCGTTAACACGTCTATAAATATTTATTATATTTAACACAAATGAGATTGTTTTAACCTTATTAATAAATTTTTATTTCAATAATACTGAAATCGTCTATAAGATCATGAGATCTCGAGTTCTAATCTTTTAATTAGAATAAAATTTATATAAAAATAATAATTTCAATAATTAAACAAATAATAATTAATTTTGAATATTTTTTAAATTCTTAATTTTAAATAATTTATTTACAATAAAAACATACGTATACATAAAAAGAAGGGGCCCATTATTGTTGGACAAAGCTTATATTTTAGTTTTTAGTAAGGTCCCAGTTAGAGTAGAGTGACAATTCGTATTAGTGGGTTGTGTTCGTATTGTAGTTAATGGATTAATTTGTAACATGATACGATTATGTTTCTGTCACAATTGGATTGATACAAAATCGACACAAACACGATAACTACCAATCTAAATTTACTAATTTCGTATTGGATTCGTGTCGTGTTTAATATTGCAGCTCTAAATTAGAGAAATCAAAATAGCCCAATAGTCGAAATTATTGACACAGCACGCGCCAAAAAGATACGTCGGCTGTCGACTTTTCTCAATAAACCGCAACAGCAAGCAAACTGCAGCAAAACAACAAAATAACAAAAACACAGGTGGTGTTTCCGTTTCCTTGTTCTGTTAATCTCTTTTTTTTTTTAATTTTTTTTTATAATTAAAGTTAATTATAAAAAATTATTTGAGATTTAATTTAATATTAAAATTAATAATTTTTATTTGTCCATCACAATTTGTAAAATATACTATAATATTTTTTTTAGAGATAAAGTGTTTTATCATATTGGTTTATATTGTACCACACAAAAATGTTTCATCGTATAATAAATTAAAAATTAAAGTGTAGATATACAATTTTGAATTTTAAAAATAAAAGTGTGATGAAATTTTAAATTTAAGAATTAAAAATTAATAATTTTTCTATTAATGAATAAAATAATAAGTTATTATTCAAATTTGGATTAAAATTATTAATGTTAAATGGTAAAAATAAAAATATATATTAAAAATAGATTTAAGAATTGATTTTCAATTAATCTTTTATTTATTATATTATTTTGAGTTAATTATAAAAATATTTTTTAATACAATAATTTATAGATTAAAATATATTCAAACTTTAAAAACATTTAGAATTAAGATATAATTTAATTTAAAATTTAAAATATTAAGTTATTAATAAATTTTAATATTAAAATTATTTTTTTTTTCAAAATATATAAATACAGGCACAAAGACAGAGAAAAAAAAAATACACATTTTAAAATTATAATAATTTTAAAAAAATACGTTAATTATTATATTTCACACACATTACACTAAGATATGGCTGGCCAAAGAACATAATTTTTTTTGTAATCTTGATACAATACAAGAACCATCAGAAGGTATCCAAGAGACAAGACAAATAGGCCGAGAAACAAAATTATTAATTAACAACAAAAGTATCGAATCTAATTAAATCATCAATCATTTGGCATCCCAACAGAATTTGAGCATGCAAATTATATGAGGTATCGTCAATAATTTATTGACTACATGCTACCCAAATAATCCACATCAATAAAAAAAAAAAAAAAAAAGTACGTTTAGTAAATAATAATGAAATATAATTAAATATATTTTTAATATAAGCATTATATTAGAAATATATTTTATTATATTACATTATACTCTTTTCATTTTATAATAATTATCGTTTTAGGAGGATGCACACATATTAAGAAAATTATTAAATACCTTTAATTTTAATTAATATGGATAAATATACCCTTAATTTCTCTCACCAAATAAGAAAAAACATATAAAATATTAGAATTGGTATGAGGGTAAAGTAGGAAAAAAGTTAATAAATGCTGCATTGAACTTTTAAAATAACAATTATATTGAACCAAAATCACTTTTCTAAAAAGAAAGTTATTGAGAACCGGATGGAGTATTTCATTATGGGTTACTAAATATATGAAATCCAATAAAAAAAAATATTCATTTGACACCTCAAATAATTTTTTCAGGAACTAAAATTTCACTTAATGGAATAGCCATAGTAGCACCATGAATTTCATGAGGAAGAAACTCAGCAACCAAAGATAAATCCCATCCTTGTTTTGTAGAAATAAACTCATTCTTATAGACTCAAAATTAACCAAATGAATAAAAGGTCCAATATCTAGCCAACTATCATGCCAAAAGGAAACAAAATACCCATCACAATACGCCACACATAATCATACTTTAACTAGTATGCAAGTGTTTGATAAATTTAATGTTTGAAACAAAGTTTTAAAATTCGGTAATTAATTATTTAAGATTATAATGATTTGATCATTAAAATTACAAGTGAAACTTTAAAAGTTAAAAATTTTAAATTTGAGTGTTTAGTGTTTTAATTTTTGTTGTCGATTATCATAATTGCTAGTCATTAATAATTAACAATTACATGATTAAAAAAAAAAAATAGCAATTACATCAATTGGTCATAATTTAGAAAATTTTATATTTTTCAAATTGAGATCAGCTCATATACAAATTTTACTAGTAATTAACCACATCTCCCAAACCAAATAGGCTCTAATTTGTTTTTTAGATTATTATTATTATTATTATTATTATTATTGTTATTTTGTTTTTAAATAAAATCATTGGACAACTAGTGTTTTACTGTGTATTATCATTCTCCGCGTCCAAATCTCTACTTCTTATTTTACAGTCTTTTTGGATGTGATAGGGAATGATAATTAATGAAAAGGTAGGGAAGAATAAGAATAAGAAAGAAAGGAAAATGAAGGGGAAGTATAAATGTTGATTTTTCTATTGTTTAGGAAATGAGTGGAATAAAAAGAATAATTAAAAGAAGGATAAGTATTAAAAACACAAAAATAATTTTATAACTTAAAAATAATATAAAAATAAATACATATATATTTAAAATAATATAATAATATTTATTTTATACATTCAACACGTCAAAAATATATATATTCATTTACACTGACTCGTACATATTAAATAATTTATGTATTTGTATATTGCTAATATTTTTCCAAAAGTATAAAAAACATTATCATATTCAACCATACTAATATTACAACATAAACTATGAAATTAGGATAGTGAAAGCAAAGAGTGGAGAGAGGAAAGGCAACAAATCAAGGTTAGGAAGGAAGAAACTGATTTGTAGTGCTTTGAACATCAAAGGTAATTTTGGATTTTAATATTTAAAGCAAGAATAAAAGTGGCAAAATATATATATTTTTTGATTTATTAGGCTTTCGCTTATCTTCCTTACACCCCAAATCGGGGTATAAGAAAGAATAATTCTTGCTCTTCCTTGCTCTTTTATTTTTTTGCACCATTCTTTCGAAATAGACCATCCCTTCCCTTTCCCTACTCACAATCCAAACAGGCTAGTAGGTTCTTTCCTATTCTCCGTCTTCCTCTAAAAACAACTTGTCGTTTTCAATCAAAATCTTCAACAACACCACTTTGTTCCATTTTAAGTTTCTCTCTCTCTCTCCTCCCTTTTTACACTTGTAGATGTCTCTGTTTGTGGTTGGTGACGTGATTCCATATATTTGATCCTTTATTAATGTCGATCCTATCTTCATCTCTGTTCTCTGACACTGATATAATCAAATCCCTGAGTTGGGTTTCTCAAAAAAATTAGTAAATGATCCATTCCCATTGATCCCAGAGATCTATTTTTTTTTTTAATGTCAATTTAATTGTTCATTTGATTTTTGCCTGACTTTTATACTCAGGACCCACTTAAAATATTGGGTTTTGTGGACGTTTCATTCCGTTTTAATTCGAGTTTTGGTGGTGGGTTTTTCTCAGTTTCTGTTACTGGTATCAATTTCACCTAAAGTTTAAATCTTTTTGCTGATTGTTATATTTGGGCTGTTAATTTTGCATTAAAGCAGTCCAATTTTGCGTGAGAGAAAGAGCTTTATAGCAATTAGAATCGAATTTCAGTATAAAGTTTGGGAATTTTGCTCCCAAAAAAAAGAAAAAAATGGCAAGGCATAGAGGAGACAAGGAAGATGGACTAGATAGGCATATGGGTTTGTTAAAACTGGTGCAAATATTGTCTTTTTTGGTTGTTTTTGTTGCGGGTATTATCATGGGGTTGGCTACAAGTTCTCATATCAATCAATACTTTACTTCACAAGCTAGGCTATTTTTCACTAACAACATAGCAGCAGCAAAAATCCCTGGTAATAATTGCACTATTGTCAGACCTTGCAAGAGGGTTGATTGTTTGAGTATGGAGACATTTCTTCATCCCAAGAACTTGACTCATAGGTTGAGTGATGAGATGCTTTTTTGGAGGGCTTCTTTGATGCCAATTAAGGAGGAGTATCCCTTTAATAGAGTGCCTAAAGTGGCTTTCATGTTTTTGACTAGAGGGCCTTTGCCTCTGTTGCCTTTGTGGGAGAGGTTCTTTAGAGATCATGAGAAGTATTTCTCTATCTATATCCATACCCCTAAGAATTATGTGCTCAATGTTTCAATGGACTCTCCATTCTACAGAAGGCAGATACCTAGTCAGGTATGAACTTTAACTGGCTGGTTTTAGTGTTTGTTTTCTGTTTATTCTTGTTGATGTTGATAATTCAAATTTATGAGCAATTTGGTTTGCTATTGTTAATAGTTATACATGATGTGTTGTGGTTGCTGTGGTTGATATGGTTCTTTTGAGATTTTGTGTTAGTTTCATACTAAGGTTACTATGCTAGCAAGTACATGAATTTACAGTTAAAGGAAACATCAATTAGTGGAATAGATGTTCCTTGTTAACATATTCTTAGGGGTCAGTCAAAATTTGTTAACGAGAGAACTGGACCAGTAGAAGTTGTTTATATGTTGAAGAAAATGAATTATGGTGTGTTTCTTTGGACAATCTTCTGAAGTGAAGTTAATTCAATTCACAGTGAGGAAAGCTCCAAGGTCTTTGAAGCCATAATGCTCTTGTTGGATGGATGGTGACATCATATACAGAGCTAAGATTTCTAAACAAATTTGAAACCCTATATTAGAACTAACTGCTATCCTTTCTGTCAAGATGGGGTATTTTTATGTTCTTATGCTAAATATAAGATTGCTCTTATTCATTTTACTTCTTTGATGATTGTTAGTAATTGCTGTTTGATGGGAGAAATCGGCATTGAATCTCATGGCCATCAATAAAAATTGTGCAAAAACTTACTTTTCACAGGTTATGCAAATGGATTCTTTGTCATCTCTCTCTCTCTCCCCGTGTCCGTGTGACTCACATATGATATAAATCTGCATATGCATGTGACCATGCATATTATTTTTTTCATTTATGATACTGGTTATTTAAACAATTGCACAAAGTTTTACAACTACTTCCACTGACCTTCAATGCTTATTTTTGATAAAAGTATCATTGCCATTTTTGCCAGTTCTTCCATTTGTTACTTTCTTGAGATAGTAATGGCGTATACCTTCTGGACATAACTGCCACTGGTTCATTATCTTCAACTGGGAGCAGACATTGCCTCTAATGAGCACACTCCCATCGGCAATACATTGATGGAGCCTTGAGAATACATTTTTGTACTATTTCCTTGACACATCTGAAATGAAATATCTGTCCCTTTTCCTCATAAATTTGTCGGACAATATACGTTTCATGTGAAGTAGCATGAGAAAACTTTGTTGGAAAATATCTTTCTTTCTGACCAATTGGCACATTCCACATTCAGCCATCAAATGAGGGAGAATATGACCAAACATCATCCCAGCTAATTCAAGATCTGTTATCCACCTCCCAGAAACCCTGAGCAGAGGATTCTTTGGAATTAACTACAGCCTTCCAGTGACCAGTCTCATATGAATCAACTTTACACATTTAAATGCACAAATTATTATTGATATTTTTATTTATATGACAATAAAAGAGGTATGAGATATATGATCTGTTATGTCTGGAATGTCATGGTTACAGGTAATTTTTTGAGTTGAACCCTCTTCAGTGACTGAAACCACTTGGTTGCGATAGAATATTACATTACAAACAGAAATGGCTGGACTTGTTGCCTTTTTATCTTTGTTGTGTGCAAAAGGAGCACTTTCCTTTTCTGTTGGGCAAATGCTCTGCCCGACAACTTTTAATCACCTGTTGCAAATGAATTAGTGTCTTAGTTAATTACATTCTGTATCTCCTTATAATAATCTTTGATTTCTCCCTTGTCCAGGATGTGGAATGGGGAACAGTAAAACTGGTTGATGCTGAGAAGCGCCTTCTAGCCAATGCCCTGTTGGACTTCTCAAACGAGCGGTTTGTTCTTCTCTCTGAGAGCTGCATACCAATCTACAATTTCCCTACCGTCTACAAGTATCTCATTCATTCTCAACATAGCTTTGTTGAGTCGTATGATGATCCCTCCCGTTATGGACGTGGCCGCTACAACCGTAAAATGCTTCCTGATATTAATCTCCATCAATGGAGGAAGGGGTCTCAATGGTTTGAGATCCAACGGGCTCTGGCTGTTTATGTACTTGCAGACACCAAGTACTATTCTATCTTCAAGAAATATTGCAAGCCTGCCTGCTACCCTGATGAGCATTACATTCCAACTTATTTGAACATGTTTCACGGGCCACTTAATTCGAATCGCACTGTGACTTGGGTTGATTGGTCGATGGGGGGTCCACATCCAGCAACATACAGGCGAATTAATGTTACAGAAAGTTTCATACAGTCTATTAGGAATAATGGAACATTATGTTCATATAATTTGGAGAAGACATCTGTTTGTTACCTCTTTGCTCGAAAGTTTCATCCAAGTGCATTGGAGCGCTTGCTTAACCTCACCTCAACGGTAATGGAATTTTGATCTTCATTTTCTTTTCTTGGTAGAGGTACAATATCATTTTTTAGTGATCCTAGACATTAACAGGGCTGCTATCATAGCTCTAAAAAAAAGGTTTTGTTTTGGCACAATTGTACAGTTTTAGTTTTATAGGTCATTGGTTTATTGACCATTGAGGAAATTGCTATTTTTTAAACAAAATTTTGAGAGTATTAGCAAGTTTTTCAGAGAGAAGCAACAACTAGGAAAGTTTTGTCCTGAAACCATTTCAGCTGATATTCAGGTAGTTTTGGGATAATGAAAGTTCTGCAGATGCAGTAGTTCACCATTGTTGAGTATATTATGTTAATTGAGAATTCTAAAACCTCTTCTGGGTTAATGATTAGTCTTGTTCTCGTATCAATTTTAAAAAATGAGAATAGAAATTAATTCGATTGACAGATTCTTGTTATATTTGTATATAAATTTTAGCTGCTATATAAAATAAAAACCAAAGGTACAAATATGATCATATCTTTTGAGCTGACGTTCAAGTGAACTTTTAATATTTTTATGGGTCCTATTAGATTCTTAGCCTTTTTAAAATGACACATATAAAACTCTTCATTCATAATTTAGGATTTTTGTCAGGTGATATTAAAAATAAAATTTTTTATCTAGGTGCTTACGTATTAATTTTTATTTTTGTATAAATATTTTTTAAATTATTTAGAGAAAATTTAATATTTGTGAAATTCAAAGTAAATAAAATTAATTAATTAATTAAAATATTATAAATTTAATTTAATATAAAATAATTTCTTAGTCCTTATATATTAAAGTATAATTTATAAAAAAAAATATTCTTATATTTCATGTAATTTAATTATTTTGATTTATTTTTTATACATAATTGTAGAGAAAAATTATATATTCATTACAATTTGTTATTAATTTATTAAAATTACATAAGAAAATTATATAAATGTAAAAACTTTAATTTGATTTGATTAATTTATTATATCTAATTACTTTTAATTTTTAAAAAATTATTTTTTCATATCAATATAAAATACAAGTAACGAGATATATCTGTCACATCAGATTTTTTTAACGTAAAATTAAGAACTCACTTGAGTATCAGTTTAAAGAAAAATGTCCTATTCATACATTTGGCTTAAAATAAAATAATAACTAGGCTCGATCAGCTTAATAAAGTAAACGGATTTTGCAATTGAAGTGGTATCCTATTTGAATGCTGATGATTGGTGATATTTGTTAAAACTTCAGCATTCTCAAATTGGATTCATATAATTTTTATAGTATAAAATCTCAAGTAATAGTTTCAGTGTTATTTGAAAAGAAATTAGGTGTTTTTTTTTTTTGATAAATTTATCTCTGAGGAGTTGAACTTGAAATTTTTCAATCCTAGAGGAAACATCATTATCATTGAAACAAAGACTTACAACTTCACTATCATTGAACCAAAGCTTAAATAACCGTAAAGATTAGATTTACAAGTACGTAGTATTACTTTCATATTCTTGATGTGTACTTCGAAATATACCTACTCTTCTATATCGAGCAACCATGGGCAGAAATTTAAGACTTAAGGACCTAAATTGTCTTGTGAAACTGAAATTCAGACTAATATATATATATAAAAGTCAAGTTTTGAAGTAGTGATTAACATAATTAAATTTTGACTGGTTATTAAAGTTAAGAGTCATGATTTTATAATATTGCTCTTTAAAGACTAAAATATTAGTGGGATTAACAAATTCAACACGTCTATCATAATAATTTAAAGACTAGCCACTTCAAATTAGCACACAGCCATCAAAATCTTTGTTTTAAGGATCATACATTTCCTCCAAGAAAGAACTATGAATTATTTCATCAAAGTAAACCACCTTTTCAAATACAAAGTAAGAGGTATTTTGATAATATCGTTTAATACTTAAAATTAAATTTTTTTAATAATTAATTATTTTAAATTATTTGATAACGCTTGTTTTAAAAATCTTAATTAAATTAAAAATTACTTAAAATAATAATAAATTAAAATTTTTAATTTAAAATTTATACCGAATACAATAAGTGATTATATTTTTACAATTTAAAAATTATATTTACTTATTTTATTCAACACTTAATTTTCAGTTTTACCAAACACCACCTAAAAGATAAATATCGTATACAAATTTAAAAATGGATATCTACAAATTTACATAGACAATTGCACATTATTTTGCAAATGTGTGAAAATATAAAATTTTTTCCCTTAAAATTTATGTATCAATGACAAATATGAAGTGTCAAATTACAAAAATCATTGATTTATCATATAGGATGGGTGTGTAAAATACATATCTGAGATGTTCAGAAAGTCATGACCAGAAATCCTAAATTCTATCTCAGTGAGGTGAGCAACACTAGACACTCTGTGCATATAAAAATGAAGTAATTTCCTTGCCCAACCAAAATATCAGCACGAGAGAGCGGACAATTCTATTTAATCACTTTGTACCACAGAATCAAGCTACTGCCTTCCGGTGGTTCTCTTGCCATTCAAGGGGTCCTGATGAATGTTGTTCTGCCATTTCTGGGGCACCATTAGGCTGCTGTCCCAAGACAGGATCAAACTAGAACATAAATGAAAGATAGGAGTCAGGAACTAGTGCTAATCTATTAGATATCATAGCTATAGTCATGAAAAATAACAATCACTATATTCATGAAAAATAATAATAAAAGGGAAACTTACTCTTAACATACATATCAATATTCATCATACCCTACGACATAGCATGCAATCCTCCCGGCCAAGGAGAAAAAAAGGATGAGGAGGACTGGGGACTCAAAACTTTTATAAGATTCCCAAGTGACTAGCAAATTATGCACAGTAAAACAACTTCAAACACAAGTACACTACTCTAGAGACTTAAATATAGGCCTAATTACAAATAAATCATCAGAAGTAAAATTATAAAAAAAAAAAAAATACAAGACAAGTATACATAATTTGCTATTGTACTAAAAAAGAAGTTTGCTTCAACTGTTTTAATAGTCTATCTTGCAACTTGCATATATTTTCTCTCACCTCGGAACATATTAATCACTCTTATGTCTCTCCATCATCTTAAAAATCTATCTACCACATGACACATACAACACTTTCTATATGACGCAGAACCTTAAGAGATTTGTATCCAAGCCACAAATAGCATTGTATCTTTTGTGATGGCTACTAATCCAACAATTGGGCCTTGTCATATTAGGGTTCTCTACAATTGTGAAGGACATATGAAGCTCTGCGTCCACTAAAGATACTGCTCTGTTTTTTTGAAATGAAGATACATCAGAAGCACCCAAAAGTTGTCAAGAGTATCACATCTTTTGGATTTGGACTTTATTAATGAGCTGAAGACAAGCCAATCATCCAAATTTACTGGTAAAGTAGCTAAGACAGTGAGATCTACAAAAGACATTTCTGGCACTATACAGTCACCGGCAAAGTTTCTCAAATTGTTCTACCAGTGCCACTGATAAGACCGGATTGCACTATAACTTCCCTCTATGAAAAAGTGCATACATGGTACCTGCCTTTAGCTATAAATTTCACGCTACAAACACTTTCGCATCTTCTTTTGTCAGTCATCCCTCATTGTTATTCCTTTCTTCTTTTGAAGGGAGTGAGCAAATAGACCTAAATTAAATTGGTAATCAGGAAGGGATCCATGTACACAGACAGACTGACTACGGGATAGAAAATCTATTTCTACATCATCGAAATCTATCTTCAATTATAGTTCCATGTCTCTTTTTGCACTGAAGCAAATACTTAATCAGCAATAAACATAATACAAGACAGTGAAAAACACTTATTTGATATTTCTTCTTAAGTTCGAATATCCTATACTTTCTGACAGTCCATCAGTCTTTCAACACCTCAATGGATGCAGAATGCAGAAGATTAAGTGTGTAAAAAACCAGGAAGAGAGATGAATGAGTTTCAAGCAACAGGCAGGTTTCCAACATAATATGCTGTGTAATTCATTCATCCACACAAGAACTGAGGTAATTAGGAATTCATTGATGCCAGGATAAGATGCTCTTAAAACCACATCCTTCCGTGAAAAATCAAGGGAAAATGCAATTCTGTCTCTGCAAATTGGTTGAGATCAAACTGTAGATTTAGGTTTCAGAGTAAACTTTTCATGACCATGCACCCTCAAACATAGAAACCATATGTGCAATTCTAAAAACATTAGGTGAACATGGAACTTAAATGTCAAATTGCAATTTCATATTGGTCAAGCTGCTGCATAAGAAGTGCAGCATTTTTAAAATAAAACAATAAAAAACAAAAACAGCTACTAGCTTAAGAATAATGCCATTATTTTTTAATAAAAAGTTCAATGAAACAAGAAAAATAAATAAAACTGTTGTGTCATTTTCACCAAAAGATTAATAAAACTCAGTCAGTATCTTTGTTGCATTATGGGGAGACACAACTTTGATGACATGCATGAACCACATATAAATGAAGTTGACAACATATGATGGACATCTTTGTGCTACCCCCAAATACTATATTTATATATTATAGATAAACTACTTTTGGAGATATATTTGTCAAATATGTCTGTTACTATATTTAAAGTCTTTCTCCATTTGAAAATTGTCCTGAATTTTGCTAGTTCCCAAATGGTACCTGTCTTGGCATTTGCATGGATTCACTTGGCTGATGTCTGGAAATGTGTGTAGTTCCTGAGGAATGTCCAGCCACCTGAGAGGACCATGAAGGCTGTTGTCCTCCCATCTGAGGGGAACGAGATGGCTGCTGTCCTCCCATCTGAGAGGACCATGATGGCTGTCGTCCTTCCATCTGAGAGGACCATGATGGCTGTTGTCCTCCCATTTGAGGGGAACGAGATGGCTGTTGTCCTCCCATCTGAAAGGACCATGATGGCTGTCGTCCTTCCATTTGAGAGGACCATGATGGCTGTCGTCCTTCCATCTTAGGGGAAAGAGATGGCTGCTGTCCTCCCATCTGAGAGGACCATGATGGCTGTCGTCCTTCCATCTCAGGGGAAAGAGATGGCTGCTGTCCTCCCATCTGAGATGACCATGATGGCTGTCGTCCTTCTATCTCAGGGGAAAGAGATGGCTGCTGTCCTCCCATCTGAGATGACTGTGATGGCTGTCGTCCTTCTATCTCAGGGGAAAGAGATGGCTGCTTTCCTCTCATCTGAGAGGACCATGATGGCTGCTGTCCTCCCATCTGAGGGGACCATGAAGGCTGCTGCCCTGACATTTGATAAGATGACTGTTGTCCAACTCGTCCTGCAATATTATTGGAGGCTAATGGTTGCTGTTCCCGCATCTGAGAATACAATTGTGGTGGCTGTTCCTGCATCTGAGTATATGATCGCGGCTGCTGTTCCCACATATGAGAAGATAATTGTGGCTGCTGTCCTCCTCTTTGAAAGGACCATGATGACTGCTGTCCCGTTTGAGAAGACTGTGATAATTGCTGCCCTGAAATTTGATGATGCGCTGATGGATGCTGTCCCACATTTTGATGAGGCCATGGTGGCTGCTGCCTTGCAGTATTATGGGATCCCAGTGCTTGTTGCCCTGCCACTTGAGGTGATCCTGATGGCATTTGTCCAGCCATTTTCTGGTGACCAAATGGCTGCTGCTGTGCCATTGGAGGTTGACCTGACGACGCTTGTCCAGGCAATGAAGATGATTCTAGTGGCCGCTCTCTTGGTGAAGGTCCTCTAGCAATTTGGTGAGGTCCCCATGGCATTCGAGGTTGTCTTTGCACATGAGGGGGTCCAGAAGTGTTCCTCCACCTATTTTCATCCAACACACTCTCTATTTCTTGATTCTGCCCAGCATTTGTAAATGCCTCAATTACAAATTCCTTTAATGCAGGAGGAACACCAACACCATATCTCATCATTTGTTCCAGTATATCCTTGCCCTTGTCAAATGCAGATGCATTGCAAAGCCCTCTGACCACAACATCATAAACAGAGGGGTCTGGTTTTGGATCCCTGTTTCCCATTATTGTCAAAATTTCTGCACACTCCACTGCCTTGCCGTTCTTAATCAACTCACCAAATACCCTTATCCCAAAACTTGCCACCACCCACAAATTTTCCTGTACCATCTTGTGCAACAACCTTAAAGCATCATCAATCCTCTCTGCCTTCAAATAAGCATCAATCAATGTTCTATAACTTGTGACATCTGGGGACAAGGACTTGGACGATAGCTCTTTAAAGTATTCCTCTGCCTTTGATAACATCTCATTCTCACAAAACCTCATTATAATGTTATTATACCCTGCAACATCCATTTGAAAAGGTTTCGACCCAGGTTTTGTCCCTGCCTTTTTAAATGTAACAATTGCCTCATCAAACTTCCCTTCCTTAAAAAAGTCATTCACCATGACATTAAAAGTTTCTGAATTCACACCTTGAGCAGTCGGCGGGGTATGGTTATCTAACATTTGCTCAAACAAAGCCCCGGCTGCCTCTTTTTTCCCATACCTAAGCAGAACCTCCAGGAGGGCATTTCCAGTTGGAACTGGAACCTTCAATTTCTTATCCATAAATGTCTTATAATTCTCCATAGCTTCCTTATCCTTCCCTTGCTTAAACCACCAATCCATAAATGTCACATTAACTATGCCATCATACCACTGACATCTCTCAACCAACTCACTGAAAAACTCATTCGCCTTCTTCAAATTCCCCAAATCTAAAAACCCTTTAATCACATTGTTATAAACATGAGAATCTGACCCATGCCCTTTATTCAACATCTCTCTCAACAAATCCACTGCATCCTCTATCCTCCCAGCATCAATTAACCCTTTAGTCAAATGCTTATAGGTAACCGCTGATGGACTAAACGGAGCAGTTGCAATTATATGCCTATAAATTTCAAGCGCCTCATCGACTCTCCCCTCATCACAATGTGCATTAATCAAATTATTATAGGAAACAACATTAGGAACTATACCATGCTGTTCGAAGAAGTACTTAAATAGCACAATAGCATCACTGTACCGTTTAGCTCGATACATAGCGGCAATAATCGCGTTACAGGTGAACACAGTGGGGCGAGTTCTGGTGTAGACAGCGTTGCGAGCGAGGTGGGAGGCGTTATCCAGATCGAAGGCACGGATGAGGGATTGCACTCGGTTGTGGAGATTGAGTCGCGGGCCGACTAGCGCATTGGTGGAGTCCGGAAGACGAGGTGCGTTGGGGTCGCGTGGCGGAGGGTTAGGATTGCGCTGAAGGGCGTGGAGAGGGGGTTCGATGCGGAGGCGACGCTTGCGTCTTCGGCGTTCCGCAGCTGCTTCCTCGGCGGAGGAGAAGGCAAAGGTGCGAGATGAGGGGAGGAGAGGAGATGAAGAAATAGGATTGTATAAGGATGGGATTGGGTCATTTAAGTTGGAGGTTTGGGAGATAGCTGTCGTGTGAGAGAAGGTGAGGTAGTGGAGGGCTCTGATTAGAGGTTGATAGGAGGTGGTTGTGGCGGCGGCGGCAGTGGTAGAGGAGCGGCGGAGGAGGCGGCAGACAGACATTTTGGGGCCTCAATGAAAAGGTAGAGAGATGAAGCAGAGTAACAGAGATCTTAAACCCTTAAAGAGGATTTAAGAAATATAAGGAAATGGGAATGATAACCAAGTTGAATAATAATGGAAAAAAAAAAATTAAAACGACAGTTCGTGTTCTCCAGGTCAGCAAATAACAGCTTTGGTTGATTGGTTGTTTAAGAAACGACACTTGCATATCCTTGGGCTTTTCAGCTTTTGTAATGAAAAAACCGAACCACATGAACGACAGGTCGTTTTAATTTGGGTGAACTCGGGCTTTTCTGGAATATGGGCCAGGATGAATTGATGTGCTTGGGCCTTCTTTGCGGGCTTTTTAATTAGGCCTTTTAACTGGGTCGGATTGATCCAGCCTAAACTGGTTTTATACATATTAATTTTTTACCACGTGTATTAATCTTTATATATTTTTTATATTTTTTAAAGAGTTAATTATTTTTAATATAAATTTTATTGTTATAATATCATTGAAAAATGAAAAACATGAATAAAAATAAGGTAAAATACTATTTAGTTCCTCAGATTTATTTTAAATAATAATTTCATCCTTGCAGTTTGAGAAATTAATTTTTTAATCTCTAAAATTTCTTTCTGTCAAATAAAATGATCATTCCGTCCAAATTTCTTTAAAATTATGTTAATTTTTTTTAAAAATAAAATAAAATAATAGCTAATACCTAAAATATCCCACCACACCTCTTTCCTCTCATTTCCAGTCTTGAACTCAACAAATCTCCTTTCATCTTCACATAAAATACCTTGGCTCATCCAAAAGCTTTTAATTTTTTGGAAACCCCTAAAAACCTTTATATGCTGAGCAAAATCGTCCCTTCGCTCCAACTTCCATGACCAAAATAACCGAAAATGGAGAGACTTATACCTAGAATTAAAGTCTAGAGGCTTATGCAAATACGGTGGATTCTACGATGCCCCAACTTCCATTACAAATCCTCTAAGCAATTGACAAATGGCGAATGGACTACAAAATTATTATATAAGGTAATACTTAAATTAATTGAAGTGGATTAAGAAAATTATAAAATATAAAATCTACAAACCATAAAACTCCATAAAACTTCAAAGACTAAATAGTACTTTACCCATAAAAATATTATAAAATATTTTATCATATCCTTGTAAAATATCTGTTTCAGAAATTTATTAATGTAAATATGTAATCTTCTTAATTATAATGAAATAAATACTACTACTAATATATGGATTCTTTAGCTGCAGTTCGTTGGTTACAAGACGTTCACAAGTGCTTGATTCTCTAGTCAAGGAAGCGTTGAAGCATAGGAGGGGTATTAAGGTGCTGGATCGAGCTCCTTCTGCTGTGATGCAGCTTCTGGATGAGGATAGAAGAGGGCTTGCTGTGCCTAAAAGAGTGACCACTGCTGTTGGGTAGTGGGTGTGCTACTGGGGTGGCCCCCCGTCCTTTGTAACAAAAAAAATACTACTAATAAAAAAGACATTCATTTCTCGATTTTAATTTTTTCTTCAATCTCATATTTTTGTTTTCATCATCATCATCTTTATCTTCAATTTGTATTGGAATATCCCAACTTTTAATTTTTTGAACATTCTCACAGTCACAAGTATTGGCTAAGTCTTGCCTACACACTGGGTTTATACATTAATCTAAGTTTTTTCACTAGGTAAAAAATAGATAAAAGAGTTATATTGGTTAAAATATCTCATTACTCATTGGTAGGGGTGTGCAGTATTCGGTTTTAACCGAAAAACTGAACCAAACCAAACCAGCAGTTCGGTTCTAAAAATAATCGGTTCAATTTTTAATTTCAAAATTTTCGATTATTTCAGTTCGGTTCGGTTTTCAGTACAAAAAACTGAATAAACCGAACCGAACTGATTTTATTAAAATAAATTTATTTTTATATTTAAAAAACTTGATTTTTTTATTAAAATAATATAATATTTTTATGTATAATTTTTTAATTTTATTTGAATTAATTATATATTTTTAATATTAAATTGCAAAATATTGAAGTATTGATAAAATAAAATTGAAAAAATAAATTGTCAAAATTAATAATCTTTTCTAATTATAATTTTATTATAATTTTAATTTTTTTCTGTTTTAAAAAATTTGGAGAAAAAATTTAAAAAACCGAACCGAACCGATTTTTTTCGGTTCAATTCGATTCAATTTTACATGTTACTCGGTCGATTCAATTTTTTATAGTGAAAATTTTGGTTTATTCAGTTGGTTCGGTTCGAAAATCGAACTGACCGATGCTCACCCCTAGAGCCAAGTGTCGAGGTTACCAAGAAGCAGGCGATGGTCAGATATCTTCTTCATATCCCTAGTTTCTTGTACATAAGGCGAACAAACGAGGTAGGTCCTAGGGTAAAACTGTTAAATAAGAGGCCCCTTTCTTTTTTGAAGGGGTCAGAGTCAATTGGCCCCAGTTACTTGAGGAGGTTGGTTGCCACGCCTACTGGTGCTCCTCTTCCTCTCGCTACACAACCCGAGCTCTTCAATTCCAGGTCGAAGGCCATGTTTCGAAATGCTTAAAGGTATTAAAGGGATTAGGAAGGTAGATGGTTCACGTTAGTATGTGAACGATCTCGCTGTATCTTTTCATCCTCTCCCCGAGACCTTTGGCCAATTGAAAACTTTGACTTGGGATCTGGTGGAGAAGGAGATACAGAAGTGCTTCGATGTAAGTCCACTTTAACCTCTCCTTTTAACTTTGAAGTGTTTGTTACTGATATTTCATCTTGTTGCTTCTTTGTTCTTTGTAGTCTATAAGGACTCTCACTACCTTCAAAGAACAACTCCAATCCTCTGATGAGTATTATACCGAGTCCCGCGATGCACTTTGGATTATAGGAAGGCCATCAAAATGTTGGATATCGAGCTAGGGCATGTTTATAGGAAGCTAGATGAGCTAAAATAGAACTCGGCTCACTTGAAAGAGTTGAACAAGTTGCAAGCTAAAAATTCTGAACTAAAGGCCACCTGCTTGAATTGGCAAGGGGAGCTCAATAGGTCTGAGGAGCTTCGAGAGATAAAATTTAAAGAAGCTGAAGCAACTATAGTTTCTCTTCGCCAGGCTTTGGAGGCCAAAACTAAGGAGAGCGAGGATCGCTATAACTCTCTGAAGGATGCTGAGAAGAAGGTGGAGGAACAAGAAAAAGAGGTGAGCCAGTGTAAGTCAAACCATGATGACATTGAGTTTATTCACAAAGAGGTTGGCCAACTACAAGATCAACTTCTTTCTAAAGACAATGAATTGTCTGATGCTTTAGTACAGGCTTGAGCTTTTAAGTATCGTTAAGATCGAGCAGAGGCAGAGCGCAGAATGGTCATCACCAACTTCCTCAAGTCTGACAACTACAAGAATAGGGTGCTTGCTGAGGGATTTGGTAAAGCTTGCGAGTACTGTAATATGGATCTCGATGTTGTAGCTCATTCATTCCCAGGTGTCCTTGCTCTTGTCAAGAAGTTAACGCCTAAGTCTTTGCCTCTTCCCCCTGATGATTCTGAGTTTATTGTAAGGGAGATAAAGACTTCTAAGGAGCCCACTTTTGGTACCATTCTTTCTGATAAAGAGGCACCTAGAGCTTTGGGCTATTCTACATCCAGTTCAGTTGCGCTAATTACCTCAGTTCCTCCCACTTCTTCTTCACCCTCGGCTCCTCTTTCCTCTTCAACTGTTTTGCCTTCTGGAGAGCTAACTCAGTGATCTCAGAGCAATTTCACTTCCTCTTTCACTTTTTCTTTTTCTTTTTTTGTAATCCTTTATAGAACATAGGACTTTGATACAATTATAAATGCAAATACATTTGTTACATTTTATATTTATGAGAAATGAATGAAGTTTCTTTATTCACACAATTCTTTTAAGTTATTTAACTTTTATGTTTCAAGTAACTTTGCTTACTTGTACTTTGCTAAAGTAGTCTTATTTACATGCTGAACTTGTTGAACTTACTTTAAGTTGCTTCAAGTATTTGTCTTTTCTATAAACTTTCTTAGCTATTCTTAGGGGCCTCATCTTCCCCCCTCTGAAGAGGGAATTCTTTCCCTTTATTAAGTTAATATGTGATTTATTGATTTATTTTCTGACCAGGTTTTCATGGCTCATTTCTTTCATACCTCTGAGATTGATCTTTAGAGTGCTTCATTTTTAGTGAAGTCTCTTTACCTAGAATTCACTAGGTCTTAGGTGTCTCACTTTAGTAAAAACTTGATTGCCTACCGAACCAGGGCTTGGTGCCTCTCTCATTTTAACGGGGACTTGTGCTTAGCTTTTACTAGGTATTATGTGCCTGCCGAACTAGGACTTAGGGTCTCGCTCATTTTGGTAGGGACTTGTGCCTAGCTTTTATTAGGTCTTATGTGCCTGCCAAACCAGGACTTGGGTCCTCTCTCATTTTGGCGGGGACTTGTGCCTAACTTTTATTATATCTTATATGCCTGCCAAACCAGAACTTGGGTCCTTGCTCATTTTGGTGGGGACTTGTGCCTAGCTTTTACTAGGTCTTATGTGCCTGCTGAACTAGGACTTGTGGCCTCGCTCATTTTGGTGGGGACTTATTTCTAGCTTTTACTAGGTCTTATGTGCATGTCGAACCAGGACTTGGGGCCTTGCTCATTTTAGAGAGGACTTGTGTTGCCTCATTGGGATGAGGGATTTTGTGCCTTGCTCATTTTGGCAAGGACTTTTGTTGCCCCATTGGGATGAGGGCTTTGTGCAGAGAAATTTTGATGAAGTAGAAATCTTGCTTTCTTTTATTGCTTTCTTTCCTGATAATACATTTTGAGGTGTTGAATGTTTCAAGTGTGGGGAACTTCAATGTGTTCCATTGTTACAAGTTTGTAAGTAGCTGGACCAATAACCTTCTGAATTTTGAATGGACCTTCCTAGGTTGGGGCTAGCTTTCCAGTTCCTTCTCGCTTTTCGATGGCTTCAAGGTATCTGATGACTAAGTCATCTTCAGCAAACACTCGACATTTGACTTTCTTATTGAAATAATTGGTTGCCATATGTTTGTAGGCAACCATTCGAATGCTTGCTTTGTCTCTAAGCTCTTCGAGGAGGTCTAGGTATATTCTTCTTGCTTATTCATTCTCTTGGTCTCCACAGAAGTTGACTCTTCCACTCGGCATGCCTACGTCAACAGGAATGACAGCTTCTGTTCCATAGGTCAAGTTGAATGGAGTTTCTCTAGTTGGCTCTCTTAGAGTAGTTTTGTAAGACCACAGGATGTGATGCAACTCGTCTGCCCAACTTTGCCCATATCCATCAAGTATTCTTTTTTAGGCCATGTAAAATGGTTCAGTTGGTCACCTCAGCTTGGCCATTCGTATATGGATGAGCTACAGATAAGAAGTGTTGACGTATGTTGAGACCTGCACAAACGGCTCTTATTTTCTCATTGTCGATCTGTTTTTCATTGTCACTGAAGAACTGGTAAGGGATGTTAAACCTGCAGATCACATTTCTCCATAAAAAATTGATTACTTTCTCGGCTGTGATGGTGGTGAGTGGTTCCGCTTCGACCCATCTTGTGAAGTACTCTACTACAACCAGGAGGAACTTTTTTTGCCTTGAGGCCATTAAGAAGGGCCCAACAATATCCATGCCCCATTTTGCAAAAGACAAGGGGCTATGAATTGACATTTGTTTTACAGTTGGAATGTGCTTGCCACTGCCAAATTTTTGGCATATAGGGCATTTCTTGACCAATTTCACAACATCTTCCTTCATTCTTGGCTAGTAATACCTTTGTCTAATTGCTTTGGCAGTTAGGACTTTGCCTCCTATGTGCATTCCACAAGACCCTTCATAGATCTCCTTTAGGACATACTCAGCTTCACTTGGCCTCAAACACTTCAACCAAGGTAGAGAGTAGGCTCGCTTATATAGAGTCCCATTATGCAAGGAAAAATGAGCACTCCAATGCTTGATCTTCTTCATTTTTTCTCATTTATAAGTAGCTCATTCTTTTCTAAGTAGGCTTTGATGGGATCCATTCAGCATGGCTCTTCATCCACTTCCATTACTTGCTCTTCTTCCTATATGCTTGGAAAAACTAAGGACCTCATAAAGATCCTTCCAGGTAGCTCAGTAGGATGTGTGGCTGTGAGCTTGCTGAGGCTATCTGCTAGGCAATTATCTGCTCGGGGAATCTTATAAAATTGTATGTTGATGCCTCTGTCTTTCATTCTTTGGATGATAGACTTCACTTTGCTCTGATACTTGCTCAGACTATCTTCCTTAACTTCAAATTCCCCTTTGATTTGGCCCACTACCAGTTAGGAGTTGCTATGTACTTTGAGGATTTCAAGCCGAAGACAATCAGCCATGAACAGTCCTTGTAGCATGGCTTCATATTCGGCAATGTTGTTAGTGATTGGGAATTCCAATCTCAAGGCATATTCTAACAAAAATCCATTTGCCTTCTTCAACATAATTTCGACTCCACTGCCTTCCATACCACTTGCCCCATCAATGAATAACTCCCATGTTAGACTATTGTTAGGAGCTTCTGTTTTTGGCTTATCTTCGCCTTCAATAGGTGCATCTTGAACCTTGAGTTCAAAATTGAATGAACATTCATAAATGAAGTCTACTAGAGCCTTGCCTTTATTGCAGATCTTGGCTTGTATAACATCCTATATAGGCCTAATTCAATTGACCAGTATAGCATTTTCCTTGACATCTTAGGCTTGATACCCTATGAAAAGGTTAATCTGTCACTACTACTCCTTGGTTGGCTTGTAGGTAGACCTTGTATTTTTTAGCAGATAAGAGTAGTGTAACATCCTAGAGAATTGAGACCTTAATTTAATTGAAACTAGAGAAACCGAAACCTTAAATTAGTAAAATTTAACTTGAATTAGGAATGATTTAAGTAAATAATAATAAATATACGTATGTGGCCATAAGTAATTGTTAATAAT